>OV651828.1:4877558-5117922 GCA_927349885.1 Psylliodes chrysocephalus
ACGGTGTCAGTTTGTATCTTTTTATCCAATGTTAAATTAATATCGTGTGTATACAAAAGCAAATTTGAATTAATTGATTTGTTTGATACAAAACCGTGTTGTTGATCAGCAATACTACTTTTAACATGTGCATACAGTTTATTGTAAATTATCTGTTCAAATAATTTTGAGGGAGCACACATTACTGAAATTGGTCTGTAATTTTGAATATCACTCTTAACTCCAGACTTGAAAATTGGTGTGCAAATTGCAGTTTTCCAAATGTTTGGAAAAACAGCGGTTTTAATAACTAAATTATATATATGTAGCAATACAGGTTTAAGATACTCATGACATCCTTTTAACACATACGGTGGTAGACCATCAGTTCCTGCCGTTTTTTTTGGCTTCATTTTTTTAATTGCCACATTAAAATCTTCCTCCGTGATTAAATTTATTGTAAAAGTATCATTTGTGATAGGTTGATAACTTTTATATTCTAAGTTATACTTCGCTGGAACCAAAGAATATACACTAGAAAA
Organism: Psylliodes chrysocephalus; assembly: GCA_927349885.1. Lineage (NCBI taxonomy): Eukaryota > Metazoa > Arthropoda > Insecta > Coleoptera > Chrysomelidae > Psylliodes > Psylliodes chrysocephalus. The sequence continues at coordinate 4,878,080 of OV651828.1, forward strand.
AAATTGAGCAAAATTATCAGCTATATCCTTTGATTCTATTTCTTTACCATTTAAAAAGAAGTTAGTACTATTATTAGAATAACGGGTCTTTGTTTTAACATAGTTCCAGAAAGTATTCATATCAGAAAGTGAACCCGCTTCGATATTTTTAATATGTTTTCTATGTTTCACATGTGTGATATACTTTTCAGTACATGTGTGATATGGTTTAATTGACTTTCTCATTTAAAAAAGACGTTTTTTTAAGGATTTTGTGTGTGGTCGTAGGAAAAATAGTGTACACAACTCGTTGGAAAGTGTATTTCTCGTACTCGTTTAGTTTCCGCACTAGCCGCTACGCGGCTCGTGCTAAACTTCAACTCGTGCGATATATTGCACTTTCCACACTTGTTATGTAATGTACTATACTGCATGGTGATTGCATCCTGATAATAGCGGCTTATCTTCCTTTTAGTGAGTCTGTCATATATTTTAATAAAACCCTATGAATTATCATTATAATATGGAGCTTGACAATGTGAAACATCAGAATGATATAAACTTAAAATTACTCATAGAAGAAAAAAATGAAGAAAAATGCACTTATAGCGGATAAAAACAGTTTTTCCAATTCGACGTATATTTTTAATTTTGATATAAATAGAAGTAAAGCGTTATGTAAGCAACATCCCATGTTTAATTCTAAACACCGTAGACTATTAACTATAATCAGAAAACCCTTTTAAAGTAGTGAACCATGGCTGTTTAATTGAGTTTCATGTACAAGATAAATACCGCAACGCAAGAAGCCAACAATTTCCAATGGTATTTCATAATACTTTATAGAGGATATCAGTGATTACTCTTACAGTATACTCAGGATGCTCTAATAATATTCCAAAGGAAGCACGTGCTCTAATAGATTTTACATTTTAATGAATATCAATTTCACAATTAATTCGAGATTTATCTTAAATATTCTAGAATATTTTGCGACTAATCTATGGTTGGTTAAGTTTAAATTTACATGCGTAACAAGATAGCAGAAATTCCGCTATTATTGTTGAAGACTATATGTCCTAATTATTTTTATTTGTCATACTAATTAATAGAGATTTATATTGCTTAAACATAACGTACAAGTGCCTACTATAATAACTATAATAACTAACAGCTATCTCTGATATGTTTTTAAGTTTCAAGAAATTAAATTAAAAAAATTACTCTCATTTAAATAAATTATTAGTTTTACTTTAATTCTAATTATTTTGTTTAATAAATCAAATAAAATTGCAGGTTTATATTATTTATGTATCCACACGTAATGGTCTAATTTTCTAAAAAAACTGATTCAAAATCCAAGCGTGCTCTGATGCATGTTAATTGATCCTGAAATTCAAAGGCGTCCAATAATAATAATAATAATAATAAAGCAGCAGTATCCGGGAAATGCCTATTCAAGTGTGAAGACATAATCACAAGTTGAACTGCACAGAAATGTATGCAGTAGATCATATTATATCAACTCGACTAGTGACTACCGTATGAAACTCGAAGTACATATATAATTATTCACTATATATGCGAGGAATCCGAGAGTATGAGTATAAAATAAAATTGTTTATAATAAGCGAGACAGAAACCGTTTTGTTTTCATTACTGGAGGTTTATAATTTAAAGACAGTAGCTTAGTGGCTTCTCTAAATATATTCAATGAAATAAGTCACTGTAATTCTATAGAATTAGGTAAATACCTGGTACGTACCTGTTTCAGAAATAAGTAGGTACATTAATTTTAATAGTAACATAGAGCAATATATTTTTTTATATAAATCTTCGTGCTTTGATTATTCGTAAAAATGGTTACATTTGGCAACTATCTTTACTAAAAAAAATAATAAAAACACTCCATAATTAATGATCAAATGTAGACATTGCCCCAAGAAATTAGATAAATTTATATCTTTAGGTTAGGTTGGTAAGGAATAGCATATTCTGTAACAAAGTAAGAATGAAAATTCAACACATGGGGTCAGAATAACAGACTGTACTTTCTCTACGACCACAGAGAGGAGTTGAATATAGTAAAATGAAACTTTAAACAAAATCAAATATTTAATCTAGGTTATATTATTAAATTATTTGTATAATTTGTAAATTCAGAAGGAAATATTATCTAATTTCATATAATAATCATTACAGTTCATCAAATTTCTAGAGGTGTTCGACGCCCAGACAGAGAACGCGCTACGTGTGACTAAGATAGCTATTGTACAGTCTGCTAAACAAGTTATTTTAAATAGTTTTTAATATTTTTAGGTAATTAAATTTTAAAAGTGTGGAATAGTTTAGGGATTAAATTGGTCTGATTGGACTTTCTTAGAACGTTTTTAAAAGCAGCTAAAGATAGTATGTAGAATCGAAAATAATTATTATGCCATAAAAGGTGTTTTGGAATTCCTTCAACCTTTTGAAATTGAGTCAGAAAATATAAATTTTATAGGATAGCGGAAAATACCTATAATTTTTTTGTAGGCCTTTGTAAATCGTGGAAATAGTTTATATTTTATTTCTACCTTATTAAGGAAAATGGTACCTATTATTAATAACGGTTGTTTCTGAAACATTACTAAAATTTTCGAAATTTTGTTTTTCTACAAAATAATAAACTATACTATTTAGAAAAAAATGTATTTCTCTTATAATTTTATAAAAAATAACAGGGGAATATTTACATTTCTTGATCTATTAAACAAAACGATAAATTATCTCGACGAATGACACCATGTTCTAGTACGGAAGCTAGCTTTACATTTTTGTTGGTGGTTTCATGGGTTTCATATCAATTTTTTGTAATTGTAGTTTACACGTACATATACCTCTTAACACTTGTTTGCTTTATTAAAAAAGTGTGTTGTTGTGATTTACGTCGCAATAAGTCAAAAACAACTTGAAACCCCATATAAAATCAAAAAGGAGAAACGGAAAAAAATTGAGCCTGTAAATGAACACAACTCAGAAACAAAAATAGCTATCTAATAATAAAAAATAAAATTTGATTCTTGTGCAGCTTCATCTATATCATTAACTGTTTTTTGGTTTTTTAATGGTTTTTCTTGGTGATGAAAATTCCGATATCTCACGGTTATCGATTCTTTTTTTCTCTCCAGAAATGCGGACGACAGTGTTTTTAGATACTCCTGTGGCTGCAGCAACACGATCATTTACATTTTTAAATGGTATTGAAGGTGAATTAAAGTTTCCTTCTCTTCTCATAAACTCTATAACATTGGCTATTATTTGGCGAGATTGACTGTTAATCACGCGGCCAATTAATTTGCTATTAAACTCCATACTTAGGTTCTATTTATTAAACTGTAATGAGCAAAAAACACAAACGAAAATAAAAGAAATGTTTTAGCGAAATTTACATCTGACATTTACGTCTGAATGAAATAGTGAAATACTTGATGCGCAGAGTGTACTTTCATTGCGTAAATCCGTCGGGATGCCTGTCAGTAGTACTTTCTCTGTCTAGCCGTCGAAAGCCTCTAGAAATTTGATGAACTGTATATTCACTAATTTTTAAATTTAAACTCGACTTACCAAATGACGCTTATCTTTATTCAGACAAATTTAAACTAAATACTAATTTATCAAGTACAACTGCCAGTCATGAAATTCATGACTATCTATAATACAGGCGTGGCATTCACAGCCATTGGTCAGTAGCTATTACATATTGAACATTCTGTATTTAGAGTTACAATGAAATACGTGTAATATACATAGGAGTCAAGTGTTTCAAAATTTTCTTTCTGTTACTATGAGTGGTTTTGGAAAAAATACATTCAATAGTGGCTGTGAAGAAAATTATAAATACGAGGAATACAGGACAATTTAACAAGCGTTCGGGTGACCAGATTATGTACAATTGTACCGAAAGTAGTGAAGATAAGACTTCGGGAAGTGAATACAATATTTCTGGACAACAATCAACGTCTAGTTCGAGTAGTGAAAGTGATAAAGACACTAAAGTAGACAAATAATCTAGAGCTTCTTCCAAAATAAACCAGGGAAACCGGAAAAGGAAATCTTCAACCAATAAAAAAGTAATCAAGAAGCAAATAATCACTGATCATTTTAAAATTTATAGCTTAGATGATAAAAAATTAAAGAATAAAATTGGTGATTGCGAATGGGAACATCGACTAAAAATAAAAATAAAAAATTGTAATACGAGTGGTCTCAGACGACATATGGTTGCTAAACATCCACAGTGTGTAGTAGAGGAAGGGCTTACTGCAACTGCAACATCTTCATGTTCAAGCAGCTTAATGGAGAATTTTGTGGTTAGGCAAAATATTCCAATCCAGGTATGTGTGTAAATGTATAAATCGAGGTATAAATATTGTTATTACTGCTTGATAAATCTTGGAAATGCGTGGTAGATGGTGAGCGGAAATGGGCCGAGAACGAATATCCATTAACGTTACTGCGAATTCATGGTCAAGTCTCAAGCTAGATTTGTTAAGTTTTACATGGTTTCCAACTAGTTTTCCATAGATTCTTGTTATTTTCAAGGTTGTATTAAAAGAACATTTTTTATTTCGATATTCTGAACCTATTTTTTAGAATGTTTTTATATTCAGCCAATTTGTCTGTGTGTTTGCGTGTGTGTAAGTTTGTATGTTCGTCCGTCTGAGACTCTGACCAGTCTAACCGACAACGCAGTGATCATATGGAAATAATAAGCCACGTTCGTAGCATTGCCTGCTCTAGTATTATTGAGCATATATTACCGATTTAGTATTTTGCTTCCGATTCTATAAGACGGAAACCTTGTAATCACATTTTCAAAACAACAAAACAAAAAAAAATGGTTTTTTTTTCTAAATTAAAAATGTTTTATTTTACATTATGAGTATGTTTAAGTATTTTCGATTTCGTGTCTGTCTGTATGTGTGTATGTGTGTGATGTCTGATGTCCGCGAAATTATCTAACGCGCACAACAGCCACAATTTTCATCGGATTTTGATGAAAATTTCAGGAAATATTTGGGTTGGGTCCTAGATAGTCTCATACTAATTTCAGCGTTTCTAGATGTATGGTGTGCAGTGCGTATTTGGAATTTTTCCAAGTAAAAGTTGCAAGCAAAATTAGATTATACGCGGTTACGAGGCCACTACGACTGGCAGTGTATTTTTTAGTCAGAATGCTATCGCAGACAGGACAAGAACTCTTGACTTCTTGAAATTTTTCCAACATGCTAGTATTGTTATCCAACCATTAGCATTTTAGGAGAATATTGATTCGAGGAACTCCATCTTTTAATTCCTCCTTTATTCTTTTGCGAAATATAATTTCCATTAGCAGAAGTGCAAATAAACAACAGTAATGGACATTTCTTTCACTAGTTTTCGCTATCCTATATCCGAAAGATAACTTTTCGTAAGGATTCTTATAAAAATATTGTTCATGAAACATTTCCCTTCTGTGTACTTATAAATATTTTTCTTAAAGCTACATTTCTATAACGAATCCACCCTTACAAAAATCACCTGTCTGCAAATCGATTTAAAAATGGCTGCCGATTCCGAGGCATTCTGTTCTTTACAAAACACCTTAATTTGCCTTCTTGTTGGTATAACTATCTAGATGTGCGTGTAAGTACCGGCCAGTAGCATGCGCCTCTAGGCTAGTCACTCTAGATTTCATAGCAAGAACGAAGAAGATGCCCGAAGTCGCCGCGGGCATCAAACAGTCGAGCCACGATATGTGCGCTTTGCTCCGTTTTAGTTTTTTTTTTCAGCGTTCTTGGGTGCGGAGTTGGTTGCCGCAGGGGAACCACTTCTGCCGGATTCAGTGGCGTGAAGATTGTTTTAAAAATATATTCTTGCACGCTAATACACAACAAAGTGTTGGTATTATATTTATTATTTTAGTCCTAGAGGAATTGCAGTTTGCTGGTTATCTGTTTCTTGTTTATTTGAATCTATTTGAGAACAAGGATAAAAATAAAGGTATCATTTTAGATATTTATTTATTTGTATAATTATCTATATATAGAATATACAGGGTGTTATTGAAATACACGTACATATTAAAACTGGGTATTGCGCAGATCCCCACTGAATGTAGAAAAATATTATTTTTTAAAAATACCCCTTATTAAGGGAGTTATTAATTTTTGAAAATTAATTCTAAAACAAACGTACTTCACTGATATGTTGAGGATGACCTATATAAATTAGGTTTTTTTACCTATTTTAAACATCAACAGTAATTAATATGCAAGTTTTTGTCAGATGATAAGAAAACTAGTCTTGTAAGAAATAACCATGTTGCCAAGATTTTCGAATTAATTTCTATTTCCGAAGACTGGTTTTTACTACCCTCGTTATCAAAAAACTAGAATATTTGATAAATGATTGTTTTTAAACTATACATTTTTGAAACTATAGATTATTAAAATTTTAGTTGATTTACGAATCTGGCTAACACGAGCGCGTCATTTCCAAGTTGGTAAAAAGTGTTGTTACGATTACTTTTAAATATTTTTTTACGATGCCACTATTTACGAATATTGAACTAACGGATATAGTGCTGGTTTATGGGGCAGCTGGAGAAAATTCTCGGCAAGCACAAATCCTGTATCGCGAACGGTTTCCAAATCGGAGAATTCCGGACTGTCGTACGTTTATTTCAACTGTTCAGCATCTAAGAGACAATGGAAAATTTGAGAGTGTCAATGCAGATCGAGGGAGAACAAGAACACAAAGAACATTGGCGGCCGAAGAAGAAATATTGGAAGCTGTTGAAAACCGGCCTCAATTAAGTTGTAGAAGACTAGGTCTTGAAATTGGAGTATCCTCATTTGTTGTGTGGCGGACACTTAAAGAACAAGGTTTACATCCTTATCACATCCAAAAAATCCAGGCCTTATATCCAGGTGGTGAAGAAAAGAGAGTGGAGTTTTGTGAATGGATGATTCAAAAATGTGTTGATATTCCTGATTTTCTAAAAATATTATTGTATACTGACGAGGCTTCATTCACTCGTGATGGCGTGTTCAATATGCACAATACGCATATTTGGAGTGATGGAAAACCTCACGCCATTAGGGAAACTGGGCATCAAAGAAAATTTTCAATAAATGTTTGGGCTGGCATAATAGATCAGTATTTAATCGGGCCTTATGTTCTCCCGAACAGATTAAATGGGCCAGGATATCTCCACTTTTTAGAAGATATTTTGCCAGTACTCCTAGAAGAGATACCGTTACAATTAAGGCAACGGATGTGGTACCTACTAGATGGCGCTCCTCCTCACTTTGATTTAATAGTACGGCAGTTTTTGAACATTACATTTCCTCAAAAGTGGATAGGCAGAAATGGAACTACTAAGTGGCCTCCGAGATCTCCGGACTTAAATCCATGCGATTTCTTTTTGTGGGGTCACATTAAACAACTGGTTTATAATGAACCTATTAATAGTGTTGAACAATTAACCAATAAAGTTAATGCGGTAGCCGAGGAACTACGACAAAATCCAAGACTAATTTCTAATGTTCAAAGTTCTTTGGAAAGACGATTGCAAGTGTGTGTAAATAATAATGGACGGCATTTTGAACAATTACTGTAATAAACTTTATTTTGAATTAATTGGTTTTGCTACGGCAACAGTGCAATTTCTATGGGTAAGTTCAATTTCGATTTATTTTTCTTCTTTAAATATGGAAACTAGTAGGTCGGAAAAGGGGACTCTTCCCCAATATTTAAATTTTAGAATTTGAAGTTAAAATTGGTGCCAATCGTTTTTGGTCATTACATACTATTCCCCATTTTAATATGTACGTGTATTTCAATAACACCCTGTATACTTACACTGAGAGAACAATTTGTTAGTATTGAAAAAGATTTATTAACAAATAAAGTATACAAAAAAATGTAGCAGGTTTAAAAAATAGTCAAAATATTAAAAAAAGAGTAAACTAAATAAAGTAGGACAGTTTACTAAAAAAAAAAATGTATCTGTTAAATTATAGATTTTATATTTTAAATAAATGTGTAGATTTGTGAAAACATTGTCTTTTTTGCTATTTTTTACAAAATTAGATAATAAACTAACGAATGTATTAGTTACAGAATCAACTTCCCTAATAAGTAGCCAATAGATCATCCCAAGATACAATATTTAAACGGTTTTTTAAGTATTTTCTGAACAACGAATTTTTTAAAACTTGTCATTTAAAATTTTTTGGTCAGTTTTACTGTAGGTTTAAAAATAAATTGTAAAACTGTTATATATGTTCGTGCAACAAAGGGCATTCTTTTATCAGTAATATTGTAATTAGATTTAATAAAAATATGATCAATACAAGATTTTGTGTTTTCTGTAACTCTTCTTGAACTATTTATTGTAGATAGATCACTAAATTAATTTAAAACATTGAGATATTCATTAGAATATTCTTCTTGTTTTAGAATGTCGATATTCAAGTCTCCAATAATTATTGAATATGCAGCAATCGAGTAATCGTAGTTTTGAAAATAATTTTGCAAATGATCTGTAAATTCATTCGGGACAATTGAAGGTGAACTATATATAGCAGTGCTGTTTCCATTCCTGTGGAACCTTGTAGTGGACGGGCTGCTTAGGGCTCTCTCAAAGATAAGGGACATAGAACCCTGGGATATGCCGATGATCTAGTGATCATTGCACAGGGAAAATACAACACTATAGTAAGAGATCGAATGCAAGAGGCTCTAAATATAGTAACAAAAGGGACAGAGGCGGAAGGACTAAACATTAGCCCAAATAAATCTGACATAATTGTATTCACCCGCAGGAGGAAATTGGAGGGACTAGGGCCTCTAAACCTAAGAGGTGCAACCTAAGGGGGATGTAAAATATCTCGAAGTTATGATTGACTCGAGACTTATCTGTAACCAGCATCTGGAAAAAACCACAAGGAGAGCGGAAACCTCGTTAATGATGGCAAAGCGATCCTTTGGAAAAAAATAGGGGTTAAAACTAGACATGGTATATTGGCTTTATAACATGGTGGTGAAACCGATAATAACATACGCAGCTTTGGTGTGGTGGCCAAAGACACAGCAAAGGAAAGCAATAACGAGGCTAATAAGCAAGGTAAAAAGACTTGCCTGCCTCGGAATAACGGGGGAAATGAAAACAACCCCCACAGCTGTAATGGAAGCACTAATAGGACTCCTACCTCTTCACTATGTGATACAAGGCGAGGCAAGATTAGGTGCTTACAGATTAGGGAATTCTTGACATTAGGCCAAGTCACATGAGTATCTGAAGGTTAGTGACAAGAGACGTGCTAACATGAGATCAGACCACATAAACAAGAAGTACTCTTTTAATACTCCAATTGAGGTTTTAACACAGGAAAGAGCGGAGATCACCATAAGTGAACCCAATGCCCAACGACAGGAACAGACCTGGTATACAGACGGGTCTAAGACTGTGGAATGCACTGGGGCGGGAGTATGATCCAAAAACCCTGATATTAACCATAGCTATGCTATAGGAATACATTCCTCGGTATTTCCGGCCGAGGTATACGCAATTTTGCAATGTGCAAAAACGAACAATGAAAGAGCTGTCGAAAATCAGCATATTCAAATAATGTCAGACAGCCAAGCGACACTTAAGGCCATATTGAGTCAGAAAGTTACGTTGAGGATGGTATAGGACACTGGCAGACCGAAATAGAGTAAAACTATTTTGGGTGCCAGGTCACCAAGGGATCGAAGGCTGCGATAAGGCTGACGAACTTGCAAAAAGGTCAGAAGAAACACCGGAACCATACACAAACCCAGGAGTACTAAAAGGTATAGTATGGGATTTCATAAATGACTGGATTCGGGAACAACATATTAACTATTGGGGAAACACCCCAAAACAGGCACATGGAAAAGTCTTCATAGGCAGACCATGTCCTAAAAGAACTGGAAAACTACTCTTTATGAATAGGAAAAAGTTGAAAGTGATAACAGGGTTTCTGACTGGGCACGACCAAGTAAAGGGACACTTGAACAAAATTGGCATGTACAATGGAGAACTTATGTGCCGACTATGTCACAAGAAACCAGAAACGGCCAAATACATACTGTGCGAATGCGAAGCTTTAGAACAACGTATAAAAAAAGGTACGGATCAGGTGGAACATGTTATAAATAAAAGACCCAAAAACTTTTAAATACTAGATATTGGAAAGGGGTGGAAAGGGAAGTGCAGTTTAGGGATTTAAAATGGCGAAACGTGAGCTCCTAGCGAAAAGTGTTTAATACAAAACTTGTAGACAATGAAAAAATCTAAAACCCTTGTATATGACGTTTTTCAACATAACCTCAAATTTTTCGAGAAAATGGCGAAAAACCGATTTTTCAGTTTCACGGAAAGCTTTATTAATGTTTTTTTTTCGATTTCAAGGTTTTGTAAGAGCTCATTTTAACCGTTGAAATGTCTACTTTCAGATGGTCTATACAAGTTGATAGTTTATTTTTGATGGAATCAATTAAAATTGAGAAAAACTGAAAAAAGTTAGTTTTTGCTTTAGGAAATTCTCAATATTTTTAATTATTTTTTAACTTTTTATTTTTTTGTATTCCGTTGTTAATAATAGGGGTTACGTTTTAATGAAAAAACTTAAATACATGTAATATCACTATAATTTAATTAATGTAATTATAAAAAGGGAGAAACAACATTCTGAAATTTTTTCATGATAAATTGTGCATGATGAAAGTCGTATGCTGGAGATGAAATTCACTGGCTCAGTGAGCATTTTTATTAACATATATGTTCATATTTTTTATAGTAAAATATTATAAAGATAAGTAATCTATTCTGGGTTATTCAGAATAAAATATTTTATTACCTAATAATTAAGCTGAACAATTAATTTATTAGTATAGCTTTTACAAGTTTTTATAAACGTTGACTTTCTGTAATGTCTACTTACAATTTAAAACATAAAAATGTAAAGCCTACAATTAAGATTACTGCTAAATTAATTTTTTTCGTATTCCATTTCATGTCACGTCATCTATCAAGTAGAACTTTTTGTATGCACATTTACTTCCACGTGAACACAAGTCAGAGGGCTAGTACCCGTATATCTAATAAGGCTGCAACATAGACCCAGTAAATGGATGTAAATGTTTTTACATGGGACGGTCAACCACAACAAATTTATTTTGTATTACTCAAAAAATTTTTCATGGTTTCGACAATTACACACAGGTCGATGTAATATACACCGACTTCACAAAAGCTTTCGATCGTATTGGTATATAAGTTAAAATTATTTGGATTTTCACAAAATTTGAAAACTTTTTTTAAGACCTATCTACTAAACCGATCTCAGTATGTTGAATGCCACAGTCATACTTCAAGAAGCTACGTGGCTACATCAGGTATACCCCAAGGTTCTGTGTTGGGTCCACTACTCTTTAACCTATTTATAAATGACATTGTAATCGATTTGGATGTAAATTGCCTTCTGTATGCCGATGACATGAAATTGTATAGTTTTATCAAATCACCCGATGATTGCAACACGATGAAGGTTACACTTGATCGAGTGCATACCTGGTGTGTTGAGAACAATCTACAATTAAATGCTAATAAATGCTGCATCGTTTCATTTTCCCTTAAACTTAATGTTATTTATCATGATTACGCAATTTCTGATATAGTTGTTCCCAGAGCCTTTGAGTTCAAGGACCTTGGTGTAACATTTGATAGTAAACTTTCTTTTAGTTCACATGTTAGTAGAATTTCCAATGAAGCATTTAAAATGTTGGGATTTGTCATCAGAAATACCAAAACCTTTAAAGATATTGATAAGCTGTTACTAATATATTATTCTTATGTGCGCTCTAAACTAGAATATGCCTCTGTTATATGGTGTCTCTCACATGATATTTACATTACCATATTAGAACGAGTACAGCGTAGGTTCTTGAAATATTTGAGTTTTAAAGAAGATGGTCTCTATCCAGTTATCGGATACCCTTACATAAATCTCCTTAGCAGATTTTGTGTAAAATCACTGGAAGATAGACGTGACATTGCAGGATTAATTTTTATTCAATTTAGTCATAAGTGCATTTATTGACTGCTCCGAGGTCTTAAGTATGATTAACTTTCTTGTACCTAGAATTACGTCTAGAGTAAATTCCTCTTTCTATTTACCAACTCCGAGGACTAACATACAAAATCACTCACTTTTGTATAGAATATACAACTGATATAATAAAATTGGTTCATCACATGATATTTTTTTCCTGCAGCATTGCTTCAATAAAACGTATAATGATACGAGTTTACCCTTGTGGGCCTCAGGAAACCACCATTTTAAGGTCTCTTGAATGTATGTTTATTGAAAACTACAATTGAGTGGCTCATCGCCAAAATTTCAAAACAACCTTTCTCTTATATATTTTATTATTTTAAAATAATTTCTACAATAAAAACATTTTGCATTGTATCAAATAGCAAATTTACTTTCTTTTTGCTTCCGATTCTTTATCGTAACGCCAAAAGAAAAACATCGTGCATGTGACTCGATACTCAATTCCGTTTTCATAACAATCCCGATTCAAATCCATACATCATTGTCGATCAAAGAGAATCGCAATTAACAATCGACAAGCGAAAAAAGTGAGTACTAGTGGTAAGTGAAGCATCGCATTTCAAAGATCGTGAAACTCACGAACGGCGAGCAATCATGGTTTGCGTGGCCTGAAACTTCTTCAGGCACGTGCACAATAATACTACTGTTATATCCATTGCTCTTCTTTATTTGCTTTTTATTTTTCTCATTGTGATTTATATTATTCGATGAGTTCAAGGACTTAATTGTAATTATAGGAAGGAAAAACGAGACTGTGTGCTTTATGAATTAGATTTGCTGTTGGTATATAACCTGTTTTATAGGAATTTATGTATTAAGATGACGTATACGGGGCAAGAGTACAGGAACATATTAGAAAAACAAAAATGTATAAGTACCGACACGTTTTTAAATACTCGTTTTGTGCTAGTTTTATTTTTATTTTAATGGTATTGTTTCGAAACTAGCTTCTGAAAAAGTTATACTGAAATTGAATGAATATTATATATTCAAAATTATATAATTATTTTCTTAGTAGTTCCGGACTGTAATGATAGGGGCGCTGAGTTCATAAATTTAATGTTTCACCTTTTAGTGTTGATTCAATTATTTTAATAAAAAAAACCGAAATAAAAAAGAAGTAAATGAACAAATTAAAGGTTTACTCAAACTTACCGGATAAGAGTGAAGGACAATCGTCTTCCTTATGTCCTGGGGATGAAACTTCCTTTGAAATCGCGCAATGCGAGGTAAGTAAAAGCCGTATTAACAGGTTCCCAAAATTTGCCGGTTCGGATCAATTTTAAACTGTATAGTCTACAATTTAACGCGATTGCATTCGTTTTCGTTCTGTGTTGTAGTTCGACAGTCTTCCAAATCGGTGAAGAACAAAAAAAAGGGTCCAAAGTATAGAATTAGGACGGTTGAGTATTAAAATAGGGGAAAATGGAGGAATATGAATCAAGTAAACCTTTATCGTAATTAAATATGAAAATTATGAAATATTAATATTAACAAACGCAAAGCGGTCATAAACAAAATATAAATATTATATGCCCAAATAAAAATAAATATATATATATATATATATATATATTATATGCACCCAAAAAGTAGTTAAATATGCGCATATATATGCCGCAAAATACTTCAATATATGCGTAAAAAATTGAAAATATGCAGAGCATATGCAATAAGAGTAATTTGTTATTTGATCGAAATAGTTTATTAATATTTATTATTTGTTTTATTTTACAATACCTAATATAATATTTAATAATTATTTAATTATTAACTAATTTTATTTACAAATTATAAAACGAATGAACAATTAGATGTTTTCCAAAATTATCTGTATTAAATGATTGTCTCCTATCAGTAAGTATGTACTTGTACAAAGAAAAACTCCTTTCGAACTCTACAGAAGTAATAGGTGCAAACTTAAATTTTCCTGAAATATCTGGATGAATAGTATTAATATCTTCAAAGTTACCAGAATAAATATTAGCAAGGTTTCTTAAAACAATAAATCCTTCATTTTTTAAAATTACATTTGAAAATTTATGAAAAATCGTCTTTCCAATATCGCCCTGGACATTTTTACACTCTGATTCAAACGTCTTAATTAAAATTACGGAAGTCACCCTGGTATATTTCCTGAAGTACTTAGTACTTAGTACTAAAGTATTACCAATTTTCAAAAAAAGGTGATGTCTCGAAAATTGATAACTATCGTCCCATAAGTATTGATTCAATATTTGGTAAAGTTATTGAAAAAATTATTAAAAAACAATTATGTGAGTATTTTGAATTAAACAACTTCTTCAGCAACTCCCAATATGGTTTTAGACGCTCTCGCTCTACTACACAGGCTGTTCTCAATGTTGTGAATTATGTAGTTGAGGAACTTGAGCAGGGAAATCACACAACAGTAATGTTGTGCGATCTGTCAAAGGCTTTCGACTGCGTCTCTCATGATATTCTTCTGGAAAAGCTAAGCTTTTATGGAGTTAGGGGAATTCCGCTTGCACTAATAAATTTATATGAGCTGTGATGAGTAATGGTGTTCTGTCTGACTTTCAGGCTGTAAGGCAAGGGGTTCCACAAGGTTCTGTCCTGGGCCCCCTTTTATTCACTGTTTATGTTAACGATCTAAGCCGTTTTATGCTACCTAATAAATCAGTTTAATTTGCTGATGATACACACTCATCTTAACAGACAAAAATAATAAAAATTTAATTTCTTCGTTGATGAAATTGCGGACAAAGCAAACACATGGTTCTCAACTAACAAATTAAAACTTAACAGTGAAAAAACTCAAAATATGCAGATATCTGCCAATAATCAAATTATCTCAAAATGTGAAACAAAAAACGTAAAATTACTTGGTATTACATTGGATAACAAACTCAATTGGTCGGCCCACATTAATTAGTTAAAGAAAAAACTTTCTAGTTCTTGTTTATTCTTCGGCAGTTGAAAAAACTTACCAACTTAAATACCCTCAAAACTACGTATTTCTCTCTCTCTTTCACTCGCAGGTCAGCTATGGTGTATCACTTTGGGGAAACTCTTCTCAATCTATTCAAATCTTCCGGATGCAAAGAAAAGCTATCAGAATTATGGCTAACATTGGATTCAGAGAACATTGTCAACAACATTTTATTAAATTTAAAATTATGCCACTACCTACTTTATATCTACATCATACACTTGTTGAAGAATCATTTTTTATAGTACCTACATTTTATTTTAATAATTTTTTCTAATTTTCTTTTAAAATCAAAGTAACTATTTTTTTTTTAAACATTTGTTGGATCTGTTCGATATTCTTTGTATAAATATCAGCCTAAGCAAGATTAAATAATGTTTTAACCTGTTTTAACTTATAATTAAGTATCTTTAATACAACTTAGTTTCATCAAGTCAAATCTTAGGGTGATCATTTTGCCCTGGTCTCTCCCACCTTTGAAAATAGGCTTCAATACGCATAATTATGCATGTCGCATAAATACAAAATTGACACTAATTTTTTATTGGTTTTATTATATAATTGCACAGTCTAATGCTGATTCTAGTTTATTAGTTACTCGCTACACCAACCCGCCGACATATCTCGTAAATCGGCAGTTGTTATATCAAAGATTTTTTCCGTCTGAGTCGGCTCGCGTGAAAGGCTTGGGAAGAGAGGCTATTATGAGCTTACCGCCGAATGTAAAACACTCGGTATAGAGACAATGCTGGCCGAAATGGAATAAATCAGGTTCGCTAACAGGACGAGTCCGTGATGGGTCAGACAGCATAATGCTCTTCGGAATAATGAAATACCGGATTTAAATTGTATCGGCCGGCGAAATACAAACGTTTCACATCGTACTTATGTACGCGTAAGTTTCGTAATTCATAGTGAATTTCGGGTTTTCGTCGCAGACACCGTAGATCGATCTGTTGATCGGTTGGATCGCGTTTTGGGGTATGGTAATTTTTTTTAAATTGCATCTATTTTAGTACCACAACGGGAGAAGGATTGAAGAACTGTCGGAGAACCAAAAAAATTAAGAACACAAAGAGTACCAACAAATTACAAAAGGAATTAATGTTTTCCTACGACCCCCTATGGAAACGTCAGTGCGCGAACCGTTTTGACACTTCGAAAATTATTTTGAGACTGCGACCATAGCCCTCAGAAGGTCTAGATACCGCATCGTAAAAACATTTTGACCCCCCATATGATGGGCGCCATGATAAATAAATGTCAATAAATTTTAAGTTGGCACTACTGACAAGACAGAATCGGCCCAAGTTTAGTAATAAGCGTAAGATCGGCGTTCGACGTATATAATATAATCGATTTTATTATCTGTTGTGTTGTTTATTTTGTTCTTCTAGTAAAGGTTTTATTTAAAACATTATTTTTTAGTTTAGTCGTTTAGTGTTTTATTATAATAAAAAACATTTGTGGTTTGGTGTTAAATTTTTACAGGATTTTCAAAATCTCTTTTTGTTTTGTACGTGAATGTTACAATGCATCTAACGGTAGAAGATACAAGGAAGGAATAACATTTCATGTCTAAGTTTTCACAAATATTTGTGTATTTACAAAATCAAATAATTTGTATGTTTTGTTGTAGCATACCAAAAAATGTTAGGAAAGAATAACTGATAACCATAGGAAGACCATTGAATCATTTTGTGACTTTAGTATAAGCCCAGAAAATTTGGGGATACTAGCTGAAACGGCAAATGTGTTATTGGCTCCTTGTTAGTGACCTATTGTACAATTTTTCCAACACAAGTTCCATGATCCTTTGAACTTGACTGCACCGTACTGATGAAGACCAATAGTCAGAAAAACGTGTCGACCGTTACTTCTTTTTTACTTTTTTTTTATTCGGAAAATGTCCACTATTACTACCTTGATACAATAATATTAGTTCCGTTCTAAGTAGGTACATATTATAGTTTGTATGTTTTATGCTTTATTTTATTATATGTAATAAATGATAGGAAATATACTTTTATAGTAAATAAATTGATTAAAGCAATATGTAAGAATAAGTTTATCTAAGGATTAAATTGTTATAGCAATTTTTCATATCCATTGTTTATTAATTTGTTTCATTTAATTCTTTCTTATTGAGTTAGTTATTTCATATAAATATGCGATACTTGTAAAATTTAATATTTTCTTTTAAATAGGTATATATTATGTTCGTATAAAATATTGTTCAGTTAATAAAAACAGAAATATTTTGTCTTTAATTCAAAAGAAGTTTGTAAATTTTTCAAAATATATATTTACCTACCCCAAAAAAAGATTAATAAAACCAGTTAGTCATATACACATTTTCTATATATTTATAGAGGTACTTTTTAAATAACTTTCAATACATTCGAAATCTGTGGTTTTAGGGTCTATTTATACTCCCTTATTATTAGTATTTGCATTCGTATTATGATTAAGCATTAAGTTGAACCTTCACAATGTAATGGGGACATTTATACTCGATTTATGATTAGTATTAGCATTAATATTTATGCTTAATAATTGACAGATTCAACTTTTAAATTAAATATTAAATTTCTTCTTTTCTATAAAATGAATCAATGGCGTATTTGGCCTTTGTTTTTAATAGACAACGGATAAGGATAATTGACAATACACACATGATTATGTTGTTTATATGTTTGTTCCAACAAGCTCGAAAACGATAATATTTCGGTACAAATCATGCTATGTATACAATTTTTGTGTATCAGCAGTGTTTACCGATTATAAAGTTGACAAATGACATGTCACCACGAGGAAGCAAAGGCCTCTTTTCTGTCTGATTTGTATCATATTTCTGCTTCTTTTTATCTGTTATAAATTTGAGACTTAAATCCGTTAAAATGTCCTTAATTAAACCTATTTTTGAATATTAATATTTTTAAATAAAATTAACTAGTAAAACTATTAATAAAAACACATTTAAAACTCAAATATCTTAAAAGAACACAACCGGCCTCTTACACATTTCTTCAGTAACCATATATTTTGTTGACTGCAGAATTATATCTTATTAGGTATTAGGTTTAAAAAAGAATTACTAATACTAATTATAAAACGAGTATAAATACCTTTTTTTAATGATTTAACAAATTTAATGCTTAATCATAATACTAATACAAATACTAATACTAAGGGAGTATAAATAGACCCTTATTAAACTCAATGTAACAAATAATAATAGGTATTCTCAAAAATATTTAAAAATAAAATCGAGATGGGACTCTTGTATAATTTAGTGACTATTCGCCTATGGTTAGTGCACTGCTGTATGTCCCTGGGATTTCTACATTAGAACAATACTGCTTCTCCACTCTAGCAGTATTTTTTGCATCTCAGATTATATTTATTAAAAAACCAAGGAATTGTTTTGGGCCTATTGCTGTGTCCTTTTCCAACATTCCCAAAGTTTTTTTTTTACTTTTTGCTGATTGGATCTCCGATAGCGACAACTCCATTTCTTGTTCCACTAGTTTTTTATCAAATTTTTAAAATAACTTCTATATATTTATCTTTTGCAATGACTTCGCTTACCTGCTTCATAATCTCTTCCCTATGCCCCAATTTCTCTAACAGGTGAGATCTTATACTCGCTCTATTAAATCAAATTATCATTATAGTTTATTTGAAAATGCTTGGTAGCACAGTTTTTATGGCAAAGGTCCATATTTTTATATAATTTTGCTATTATTCATTTTCAAATAAACTATAGGAATAGGAGTAATCTATTAGTTTTTCTAAAAATACCTTGTTACCGATGTAAATATATCTTTCCCTAGTTAAAAAATTCGAGTTTTTATTTTCATAATATAATATAAATAAATGACCGGTTAACAATCACATTCTTTTAAATAGTACATTTGACATTGAAGTAGGTATTTTCTCCATATTGCCAAACAGGAACAGATGGTTTACTTGTAATTTGAATTATATTACATAAATCTCACTGAATTTCTCTATAATTCTCAGCAATATGTACACAAACCACTTATCCAATAATATATAACCATGTAAAAATAACATTTCAAGAACAAGAAATTTTATAAAACCGGTCCTGTCTGAACAGATCTAGGAAAATCAAATAGGTTTGTCAAAGTTTTGTTCTTAATTTGAAATTAGAAATTGTGCGTCTCACTCACTTATAACTAATAACAAAGTGCAGATTATCGGTGTTCACGTATTACAGAACACACAAACTAAAAATCAGTGTAGCCAAAACATAAATTTACCTAACATGGCGACAAGCTTGAATGGGGTCATTTTTTTGTATTGACAGTATACGCCAAGCGGTATCTAGACTTTCTGAGGGCTATGACTGCGACTCGTTTGCGATTTTTGACACCTGGACAGGCGATTTTTGACACCTGGACAGGCTTATTTTGAATATTATTTTGAATAGAGCATATAAGACTAGAGGTGTTACTCAAATGGGTTTGTTATGTACTAAGGGGGTAACCCCTTTGGTGTTAGATACACGACGCGTTATGATTGGTAAGTTAGGAACACGACAATTTATGATTGGCGAATTTAAATAACGCGCGTATTTGTGATAAATGACATTTTATTTGACGTCTTATTTTCATTTTTAACCGACTTCAAAAAAGGAGGAGGTTCTCAATTCGTCACGATTTTTTTTTTATGTATGTTCAGCGATGATTCTTTAACACGGTATCCTATTTTAATTATTCTTGTTTTGTTGGAAAGAGGGTACTTTAGGGGTGGTCCCATATAAATTTGGTCAAAATCTAATAATTGGGTCCATGAGACAATTCTCAAACTCTTAATTTTTTTATGTATGTTAGCGATAATGCTTTACCACTTTGTCCGATTTATATAATTCTTTTTTTGCTAGAAAGGGGGTATTTTAAGGGTGGACCCATATAAATTTGGTTAAGATGTGGTGATGGCATCTGCACGATTTTGAAATCGGGTTTTTTAAATTTTCAATTTTTAATTATATGCTTTGAAAAGAAAAATTAGCAAAATGGCCAAAAGGATCTTAGGTAGACAAACGGAAAGAAAGAGAGAGACAGACGGAAAGACAGACAGGGCATTTAGATCAAAATCGACCGGAATAACGGAAATTTTTAGGGACAGCAGATATCGACTTGCGGTTCTCTGCATTGTGTTCAGGAAGGTCCCAGGAAAAAAGTTTATATCGTCTGGTTTAGCCATTTTTTAAAAATTGCCTTCTGTGCCGGAAAATGCATTTTCCAATTGCATCATTACTAGGAACGACTGGAAACTCGGAAAAATCGCTCGGAATTCGTTACTAGAAGGTTTTCAGGACTGTTGAACTCGATTCTGGCATTAAAATTACCCGAAAGTAGGGGTGAGGAAAAGACGAATTGGGGAGAAATGGCAGCGTGCATGAAAATCGCTCCAAACTCGTTACTCGGACGTTTTTGGGGATGACGAATTCAATTCTGGCATTGACATTACCCGGGGGCGCTCGGAGGTGGCTTTGCGGGGGTATCCGGGGGGTCATTCTGGGGGAAATTGCATAATCCATGATAACCGTTCCAAACTCGTTACTCGGGGGGCTTTCGGGGATGCAGAATTCAATTCTAGCATTAGATTTTCCCGGGGCGCTCGGAGGTGGCACTGTGGGGTTGCGATTGAGCTCGTTTAAAGTTATCGAGCAAAAATGTATGCTGAAGCCACCAATTCTAAAAAAGTCGATCTTGTATTCATAATCCCGACTGCCAATGCGTTAACCGAGCATATCAAACGTGTCTATTTCCAAGTACAGTCTATTTCCAAGCAAGGTCAAGACGAGACCTTAGATCCGTTAGAATGGGGGTGGGAATTGGTGGATGGAGAGCTCAGTTCTGTCACCATGTCCCAGGAAGCCGGTTCCGAGAAAATTTTAAGCAAAATTTCTTGTTCTTGTGAAATCGACTGTGGCACGAGGTGCGAGTGCGCCGAAGAGGGTTGGAAAGCTCACTTGCATGCAAGCATTGCGATGGCAATTGCTCAAACCAAAAAAGACACTGCCAACAGGGCCGAGAATAGTGACGAGGAAGAAGATGAAAAAGGTGAAGAAGGGAAAGAAAAGAGGTTTGAACAAGATGTTTAGTATTTAAGATAAAAATTTAAGTTTATAAAGAATAATTTAACATTAATAAAATCTCCTATTTATTATTTGAATAAAATACTATTTTCATAATTTGTGATTTTTCACTTTCTCCTTCACCATTTCCCAGAGCCACCCCCGAGCGCCCCCGGGGAATTCAATGCCAGAATTGAATTCGGTATTTTCGAAACCCCCCGAGTAACGATTTTGGAGTGATTTTCATGGACGCTACCCCCCCCCCCCCCCCCCCCCCATCACCCCCAGAGAACACCACAGAGCCACCCTCGAGCGCCCTCAGGGAAATCTTATGCTAGAATTGAATTCGGCATCTCCGAAAACCCCAGAGTAACGAGTTTGGAGCGCTTCCCATGGACTATGCAATTTCCCCCAAGAATGACCCCCCGGATACCCCCGCAGAGTCGCCCCCGGGTGATTCCAATGCTAGAATTGAATTCGGCATCCCCGAAAACCGCCAAAACCCCCAAAACCCCCGAATAACGACATTGGAACGATTTTCATACACGCTGCCATTTTTCACCCAATTCAACCCCCCCCCCTACAGAGCCACCCCCAAGTAATTCTGAAAACCTTCTAGTAACAATTTCCGAGCGATTTTTCCGAGTTTCCAGTCGTTCCTAGTAATGATGCAATTGGAAAATCATTTTCCGGCACAGAAGGCATTTTTCAAAAAATGGCTAAACCAGACGATATAGACTTTTTTCCTGGGACCTTCCTGAACACACTACAGAAAAGCGCATATCGATATCTGCTGTCCCTAAAAATTTCCGCTATTTTTCCTAACTACCCTGGACTATTTCTTACATATAAGGGATAAATATTAAATCATTAACTTTGTTTTTAAATATTTATTTTGCCAAGAAGTATAAAATAAATTGTTTTTATTAGGTTTTAATTTCTAATATCATGATATAGCCATTGTAAGTTTTTAAATTGCCAACTCCTATGTATACGTTTTAGTTATTTTTATGCCCATTCCAGATATAATTGATTCATTTAAAGAAACTCTAAAGCGAATTTTAAATAAAAGATTCCTTTAGCAAAGTCTGTGTTTTTTAAAGATTGGTGACACTGACAAACCAAAAACAGACAAACTTAATGAGGTTGAGCTTGGAGGTTGTTTTTGTCTTATCTGAATCAGGATCTGATCCTTTATATTCTGTAAAAAGTGATAAATTATGTAACATGATAAATGATAAGATATTGTTAAATTAATATTAATTATTAAAATATTAATAACAGGTCCGGCTCGTCTATAGGAGCACATGCGGACGTGCACCCCCCAGAGAAATGTAAATAATTTTTCAACCAATAGAAACAGAGGAATCGATTTTACTTATAAGCAATAAAGTCCATTAAAGTTAATTATTTTGTTTTATTGGTTGTGTTTGCAGTATCCCGTTTTTGATAGATTTACAAATGAGATAAAAAAGGCATTTTAATGACATTGACATATTTAAAATCTGACACATTCTACCGACTTTTTAATACTTTTGTAGAACAAAACTACACAACATTTTCACTGTTAATCGCAACAATCTCTTATCAGGAATTATATTATTATTTTATTTTTAATACAACAAATTATTTTACTCTTCATCTTTACAATTTGAAAAAAAAAACAATGAAACAATCAATGACATAATTTATTTTATCGAAATAATCGCAATTATCTTCGGCATCCGTAAGAGAATCTAACCAAGTAATTGTTCGGTTTACCAAAAATTGCGGCATAAAATTCTGTGGGATCCTCCTTGCTTAGTAAATTCCATATACATGGGTGGTACTTTTTCACTTCGATTTGTTTCTTTATTTAGATAAAACAAATGTTTAAATAATCGTAATAAAAGTTATCCAACCGTGTAATTCTGTTCTAGATGAAGGGCACCAGCGTGTTATATCACATTTACACTCGTTAGGCTTTTACATGGATTGATAGACACTCAGATATGGGGTGTCATGGTTTGCTGGTCAGTTTTTCACGGATTTTAATTCCAAGTGTTTGCAGTTATTAACAATTAATAGGTATTAAAATAAATGTTAGGTCTTCAAGTACTATATTAGAAAAACAATAATATGTTATTTAGTTATTGTTGAATTAATAATGTGCAACGCTAAACCCTATTGATACAATTATAATATATGAATTTTTTTTAACTAGATAAAATGATAAGTCCTAATCAGCGGTATCCTGGAAACTAGGAACTCGGATAACGTCAACATCTGCAGGATTGTGAAGTCACTGTTACTAGAAATACGTCCATAACATATGTACCTAATGTGACAAATATTAAATTGTCAATTAGAGGAATGGTAAATAAGTTTTTACATAAGAATACGAAAATAAACCAAAATTTAGTTTTAAAAGTTATTTTACCAAATGACAATGAATTTGAATATGTAGAAAACACTGAGCCTATTGTTATTGACTTAGGAGAACCTAATAGTTCTTTTTTAGATGTAGTCCATCCATTAATCCCGTTGACTCCTTAACGTTCTTACTTTTAAATATTCGGTCTGTTCGTAATAAAGTTGATGATTTATTTTTATTAATAGAAGATTACTGTTTCCCTCACATTTTATTATTAACGGAACATTGGCTTGAAAAAGATGAACATTTATTTATTCCAAATTATAACTTAATAACTATTTTTTGCAGAGAACTGTATGAACACGGGGGTACAGCAATCTTAATACATGATTCCATATTTCATACTTTGGAATTTAAGATTGTAGAATATCCTGAACTTTTAGAGGAAAAACAATTTGAGTTTTCCATTATTTCTATTCTTAAATTTAATATTTATGTTGTTTGTATCTATAGATCACCAAATTCAAATGTTTCAGTTTTTTTAAACAATTTGGAATCTTTGCTAAGTAGATTTTCTACAACATCTAAAATAGTTTTGACAGGTGACTTAAATATAGATTATCTCAAGGATGATGATAATATTACTATTAGATTAAAAAATTTATTAATTTCCTTTAACTTAAGTATGCATGTTAAGGAAGCAACAAGGATAACGGAATGTACCGAAACGTTACTTGACTATTTCTGTACGTCTTACGAACCTGCTAATATATCGTGTACAGTGAATCCCAGCGGTCTGTCTGATCATGAAGCCGTTTTTGCTTCGATATCTCTTGAGCATAAGCTTCCTAAGACTAATTCTCGTCATGGTCGATTGTTTAGTAAATCTAATTATGGAAAATTTCATTTAGTATGTAAAAATTTTAATTGGTACAGTTGCTTTACTGGTATATCTCCTTTTAACGATTTTTATTTAAATTTAAGCAAATTTTTTAATGCGTCTTTCCCTATTCAAAAAATAAAAATTAAGCCAAAAAAGCCGTGGATTACAGCTGGTTTAAGATGTTCATCAAAAAATATGAGATCTCTCAACTATATAAAAAAATGTACGCAAAATAATTTATTTTTAAACTATTATTATCGCTACAGATCTTTATATCGAACACTTATTAGAAAAGCTAAAGATATGTACTATCATACAAGAATCGAGAGCTCAAAAAATAAGGCAAGGGAAACTTGGTCTATTATTAATGAATTGAGAGGCAAAAGTACCCATAAATCATGCAATGCAAATATAAATCCTAACGATTTCAATACTTTTTATTGCAATATCGCTGAAAATCTAACAAAAAATCTAAATAGAACAACTGACCCATTAGAATTTGTAAAATCGTCACCAATTAAATATTCATTTTTCTTAAGAGAAACAAATTCCTCAGAAATATTAAAAGTTTGTAATGACATACACAACAAAACTGCATCAGGACATGATGGAATGTCAGTAAAAATATTTTAAAACTTACCTACCTCTGCATTAGACGTTTTATCCATTTTAATAAATAAAAGTTTTATTGAAGGTACTTTTCCTCCTTTTCTTAAAACAAGTGTTGTGGTTCCATTATATAAGGGAGGAGACTTGACTGAGCCATCTAATTTTAGGCCCATATCTCTAATTCCGACACTCGGAAAAATTATTGAGAAAATTGTAAAAACTCGACTAGTTAGATATCTAGACCAAAATAATATATTGGACATAAATCAATTCGGTTTTCAACACAACAAAAACGTATCGGACGCTGTTTCTTCTTGTTTGGAATTAGCTTATACAAGTTTAAATTTCAACGAGGCCGTAGCTGCAGTATTTTGTGATCTGACTAAAGCTTTTGACTGTGTCAACCATGGAGTACTGCTGCAAAAGCTTGAAATTTATGGCATAAGAGATGTGGCCTTGAGTTGGATGAAATCCTACCTTTTAGGTCGCAAACAGTTAGTCCAAACTGTTTCAGACTCGAACACAAGTGACATAAAATGGGGTGTCCCTCAAGGTTCTATTCTTGGGCCCACCCTGTTTTTAATTTATATCAATGATTTAGGTAAGTTAAATATCTCAGGAAGTTTCACTCTATTTGCTGACGATACTACTATCTTGTGGCACAATAAAGACGTCAATATTCTTTATGCAAATATTAGTAATGACCTAAAATCCTGCAAATTTTCTGTCATTAAATTTTAAAAAAACAAAAATACTAACCTTTAAATGTAATGTTCCTGATATTTTAATAGATATGGATACTGTAGAAGCCACAAACTGTACAAAATTTTTGGGTTTAAATATCGACATGGATTTGAAATTCAAATCTCATGTGGATTCACTTTTAAAAAAACTCGCATCGGGTTGTTATGCCATTAGAACCACCTCTCATGAATTGGGAGTTTGTGCAGCAAAAACTGCATATTATGCGTTAGTTGACTCCCATCTACGTTATGCTGTTCAGTTTTGGGGAGTCTGTTCTGCCGAGTTATTTGACAGAGTCTTTATAATGCAGAAACGGGCAATAAGGTTCTTATGTGGAGCACACAGATTAGTTTCATGCAGACCGCTGTTCTTAAAACAAGAAATATTAACATTAACATCTTTATTTATCTTAGAAACTTGTTGCATGATCCATAAGAACAAGTCGAAATATAAATCGAATACATCCCGTGTAACTCGCCAAACGGGTAACTTGAAGTTGCCTATTCCCAAAACTGAACTAATAAGAGACTCTTTTATATACAATGTTATCAAAATGTACAATAGGCTATCACATACGTTGACAGATGTTGAGTCACAGAATTGTTTTAGAAAGCTGCTCAAGAGATTTCTGTTAACTAGGCCTTATTATAATATTATAGAATTTTATAATGACGAGACACTGTGATATGTGTTTTATTTTATTTTAGATGTATGTATTAATGTTAATTTATAATAATGTTTGTTTATATTTTAATGACTATTTATTTATTTGTAATTTGTATACTATTTGTACAATATTGTGTTTGTATGACTATTTATTTATTTGTAATTTGTACAATATTGTGTTTGTTAATAAGTATTTTAACTTGGACAATAAACATATATTCTCTCTAGAGCTGATATAATTCACTCCTACGAGTTATACCGTAGAACATATAGAATCGAATGAAGCATGTAGACTTTGCAACCCGCATCCACAATTATTACGTCCAATGTGTAACTATCGAACCACGATTAAAAAGTAATAATTATGAATACATAAGTAAAATAAAAAAAATTAATCCAAATAAATATCTACTAAAATATCTAATCGAGATAATTGAATTCTCAAGAATTCCTTCACACCTTGTAATACATTCATTAAAAGAGAACGACAGACAGCAATATTATAAAAAATCCGGTGCGTGTTAAGAAGCTCTTAAGCCTTCTTAATAAATCCGAATGACATAAATTCAGACAGAATCTTCGATAGATGTCAAATCCATACGGGGCGTAGGCCAGTACAGATGATAATTCCCCTCCGATAAGTTTAGATATAATTGCGATCGAAGAAGGCTTGTTTATCACCTTCACGTTTACTGCTAATTTAAATATACGAACCCGTTTCTCGTAATTTTCATACCGGCAAACAGATGAAGTGTTTGAGGGACCGCATTCAGGGGACTGAGTGCCAAAAATTTAAAAAGTTTCAAGTTATAACGATCTAAAAAGTAAATAAGATCAAATAGTAGCTTTCAATGCTCAATATTTTAATGTAAGGTCAACTCAGGAAGTCCATTTTCCTGCTTTAATAATAATAACGGTTCATTTTATGCAGCAGTGGATATTTTTGGGTGTTCCTTGAATACTTTCTTTTACTGTGATAATTAGTTTGGCTACACTGCGTCTCACGTGACCAAGCTTTGTGCATCTGTCAAAACAGTCTCAATTTAGATCTCATTCTACACATGTAGGGAATTTCCCTACTTGTAGGGAAAATTTGCTGAAAAATGGCAAAGTAGGGAAAAGGGGGCAGAAATTTGAAAATATCCTGGTTGTAGGGAAATTTTAAAATACTTTACCAGTAATCTATAACAATAATATAACATTAATTTTGACATATACGCTTTTACTGTTTTTAATTTTTTATAAATAAAGGAATATATAAAAGTAAACAATTAATTTAGGTAAACTAAACAAACAAAACGCACCTAAAAAGTCTACTGTCAGTCGGTCATACGTCACACTAGCACTATCGTCTGTCAACTACAATTATTAGATTTGAAATTAAACCAAACTACTTATTTTATTTTATTACTTAGTAGTTATTAGAGTGTTTGAAATTATTATTTTATTTTTGTTGTTTTATAGTTGTTAGTATTTATAATGAGTAGCACAGAGTCAGATACAGATTCTGTCAAAAGTGGTATATCTGCCCCAAAAAAAGCAAAGTGACGGAAACAAAAATTCAATAAAGATTGGTTTCATTATGTAACTAAATCCTCAATATTTTCGAATTATGTTTAAATGTGTCCTATCCTGTACACTTCAATATACAATCAATGCGCAAGCGCGTCGGTTGCTTTTTTAAAAGATGGCCGCCTTCAATTCTCTTGCTTCGTGAAAATGGCATTTCCTATCTCCTCTATGCATGTCTGTGAAACAAACCAATAAGCTGACAGCAGTGACAGCTTACTTTTGTCGTTGAAATGTCAATGACGCCACCGTAGAGAAATGTAGGGAAATGTAGGGAAAATTTACCATATCAGAGAGGGAATTTATTTCTTAAAGGTTACCATCACTGTGTTACGTTTATTGTACTTTTTTTCCATTTTAAAGTGAATTTTTGTTTTTCAAAATATGGTAAGCAGCTTAATTTTAATGGTGTTTTTAATTTTTGATATTATTTTCACAATGTTTAATCATATTAAGAATAAAACTAGCAAATATGCTCTTTCCCCTTCAAAATAGGTTAAGAGGTAAGTGCGTTTTTACACCATGGGAAAAGTGCAGACGCCTATGCACTTCCCCCTTTGTCTAATTTTGGCGCTTTTTTTAAATTATTTTATGAAAGTGCTTTTGTTTTGATTTTTAGAGCCAAAATGGCGCGCAATTACAAAAGAAAAACGAATAAAGGCCAAAGTTATACCCCTCAAAACCTCAAAAATGCAGTTGATGGCGTAAAATCTAAAAGACTGATATTAAAAGAGGCTTTAGAAAGATATTCTATTCCAAAAGCTACCATAACTGACCATGTTAAAATCAGAAGGGGTGTGAAGTCAAAAACACTTCGGAGACCGACAGCTTTATCATCAGAAACTAAAGATCAATTGGGTAGACTCATTAAACTAATGGAAAAATACGGCTACGGCTTGTCAAAGAAAAACGTTTTACAACTGGTGAGCGATAACATAATTAAAGAAAAGATCCCAAACCCGTTCAAGAATAACTTTCCTGGAGAAGAGTGGTGGTCAGGTTTTAATAAAAGACAACGCTTAAGCATTAAAAAACCGCAAAATGTGGAAGTTGCCCGAAAAAAAGCTCAAGATCCTTTTGTCATATTCAATTATGTTGACCAACTAAAACTAACTTTGGAAGAACTCAATATTGAATCAAAAAATGTTTGGAAACTTGATGAATCGGCACTTAGTCACGATCCGTCTAAAACTAAAATAGTAGGAGGAATAGGATGAATCGGCATTTAGTCACGATCCGTCTAAAACTAAAATAGTAGGAGGAAAAGGACTGCCTGCTATAAGAACTGTTAGTGGCCTTGGCAGAGAAAACACCACTGTCCTACTGGCTTGTAGTGCAACTCGAGACAAGTGTCCTCCATTGTTTATTTTCAAAGGAAAAAACGTTTGGAACCAATGGGTTCCTAACGAAGATGAAGGATTTCCCGATTCAACATTTGCCGCTACTCAAAATGGCTGGATAGAGTCTTCTGTATTCCTGAATTATTTTGAACATTCCTTTGTAAAAGCAGCAAAGCTATCCCCTAGTAATCCCGTTCTTCTTATTTACGACGGTCATGCAACTCACATTGGTTTAAAATTAGTGGAATTGGCTGCGAAAAACCACAAGACAATTAATTTACTGCCTCCTTATTCAAGCCATTTACTTCAGCCCCTCGATCTAGCAGTTTTCAAGTCCATTAAATCATCGTGAGATGAGTATCTCTGCAAATGGTTGAGACAACAAGGCTGTCAGAAAATTTCTAAACGATCAATGACGGTAAAAATAGGAGAACTATGGAAAAACTTCGATACGGACATTATTAAAAATGGATTCAGGAAAGCTGGCATCTTTCCGTTTAATAAATATATCATCCCTGAAGAAAATTTTGACCAACTATCTTTGGAACGATAGAAATCATTGCACCTCGAAACTGATCAAATGGCAGTACCCGAACTGGACCAAGTTGCAGCACCCGAAATGGACAAAGTTAAAGCATCCGAAATTGATCATCTCTTACCACCTAAAACTAATATGGTTGCAGGTTTTAGAAAAAAAAATACCAGGTTAAAGCCGTCGAAATTCATGAAGCTACCTAATCGGGAAGCAACCTAGAACAGGTGCAGAAATCTCTCAATACTTTCAAAAAATTGATACTATCAACTATTTCGTCCTATAATCAGAGAGATCCGCCAGCTAAGAAAACTAAAGTTTGTTTAGGGTCAAAAGTCATCACATCTCAGGAATGTATGAAAATTTTTAAAGACAAGGAGGACGCCGAAAAGAAAAAGAAAGCTATGAAAGAAAACAAATAAAACCAACAAAAAACAAAAAAGGAACAGAAAGCCAAGAATAAAAAACCAAAGAAGACAAAAGAGAATCAAAAGAAAAAATCGAAGTTTGAATTCTCATCATCCTCTGATGAGGAAGAACTGCCATTTAATATGTGAATTGATGAATCTGATGAAGATTTTGGAGAAGAAATACTTACTGAAACAGAGTTTGAAATAGACGACCTACCAATCCATCTCGAGACAGAATTGGAAATTAGTGATCCCGAAAACAATCTGGTTCCATTCTTAAAACCAAACGAATCAATAACTTTGGAAGTTGTAGAAACTGGTATTTATTTGTTTGAAACAGTTGATCAAGTTCCTAACTCCAATAATAAAGAAGATCCTTCTGAAGCTTCGGTTGCGCCAAGAAAACCAGGGGATTTCGTTCTAGTCAAGTATGAATCTTCCAAAAAAACTGTGAAAATTTACCTAAGAGCAATCAAAGAAATATATGATTCAGAAGAGTGTTTTGTTGAATATTTACGCTCTGTAGATAAGGAGAAGAAGACTTTCAAGTTCCATAAGACTGATCAAAACACCGTCCCAATCCATGAGATTATGAATACAGATGTTCCGGACTTTGAGATTGATTCTAAAAGCCGCTATGTATTTATGGACCATGTGCCAGTCATAGAATAAATATTTGTTATGTTAAAAGTATCTACCAAAGTTTGTATAACAGTTATTTTGTATTCTAAATGTTTTCTAAAAGTTTATGTTTAATAATGTTTCTAATAAAATCTTAAGATTTAAAACCAGAATATTAATTTGACTATATCTTTCTTGATATTACAGATAATTAAGTTCTGCAAAAACTGACCGATTCGAAATTTTACATATTTTTTGCTCTTGCCTCGGATAATCATCATAAGCATCTAAATAGAAAGAAAGAGGTCTGAAATGCACTTGCCCCATAAACTGGGGTAAGTGCATTTCTGTGAGATGGCGACCAATTTATTTTTTTTTGTAATAAATCCCAATTTTCAGGTAAAAATACTTTCGGATTATCATTACTTAAGGTTGTGAAAATATTAGTATGCTTAAAAAAACTATATAGTATGATGATCTTTAGTTTTTATCTTGATTTTAAAGTCAACTTTGAAATTGAAGGTATTCACTTCTCCGAGTTGACCTTATATGTTATCAACACAGAAAAACTTATTTCTTTTTTTTAAATGATTATGTACCTAACTAAAAGTTGCAAGAAATTGCTCTACTTTAAGAGGTGTTTAGAAGAGAAAATAAAATAACTTAAAACTAAAATTTATTGTTTATAATAATAATGACGAAATTTTAATGATATCCACCACTGTTGGTAATTGTTAAAATGTCTAAATAAATTCAAGGCGAAAACGTCAAACGAAAACGTCAAACGAAAACGTTAAACGAAAACGTTAAACGAAAACGTCAAACAAAAACGAAAAATGTCAAACGAAAATGTCAAACGAAAACGTCATGCAAACGTCAAACGAACACGTCAAACGAAATCGTCAAACGTCAAACAAAAACGTCAAACGAAAACGTCAAGCGAAAACGTCAAACGAAAATATCAAACATCAAACGAAAAGGTCATGCGAAACGTCAAACGAAAACGTCAAACGAAACGTCAAAAGAAATGTTTTCTCTTCAACGTTTTCGAGTTCTCCACATAATGTCGTTTTTTCCGTTTGAATCGGACCAATAGCAATAAAGATATTTGTTTTTTCCACATTAAATGTCAGTTTATTATATTTAAACCATTTTAAGATGTTGTTAAAGTCAATTTCTGTTATACATTTCAAAATTTTGTAATTAATACAAATTTCACCTTCAAGAAAATCTTCGATAATGGCATATTAAATACAAAAATCATAATTATACAAGAACCTAAACATTTTTATACCCATTTTGTCGAAAGAATAAAAATATTTAAGAAAATTAGATGCAATCGTTTGAAAAGAAATACCACGCATACCTTTAGGGTTATATGACCAGTAGCCAAAGGTTAATCTGAGTTAATGAATTTAATCAACTTCAAAAATCCTTATGTTATCCAGCAATAGCAAAAATTCGCTCTAAAAGGCTTCTATATACTTTTAAAAAGGTAGAAAAAATATCCTCTTCATGTATAGCCTCTAATTCCGATTTTAAATATAAAATTTTGGCTGTTATCTAGAAATTTTGACTTTCATCTAATAATTTCTACTTTAAACTCGAAATTTCGACTATTATCTCAAAATTTCGACTTTACTTTCAAAATTTCGACTTTAATCTTGAAATTTTGACTTTAAACTGGTAATTTTGACTTTAAACTCGAAATTTCTACTTTTTCCAAAAGTACATTCATTCTACAGATCTTTACTTCTCTTAATTTTTTAACAATAATCCTTTTTTAAAATAAAGCATATTTTTCTTTTAAGACAATTTTTAACTCTAGACCATTACCCATTAAACATTAATTAACATTTTTGTATTCAAATAATGAATTCCCAAAAAAAAATTAGAGGATACCAAATTAATATTAAACCAAAAACAAATTTCCAAATTTTAATTCTAAAGTTTCATTATATTTTCATTTTGAAACCAATTTTGACGCACTCATTGTTAACATTAAATTATTCTAGACAATTTATTCGAAACACCCTGTACATCTCAAAAAATAATAATTTATATCAATATCGGTTTTTATTTACAATATATTCGAACTGATCGAATTAATTACACGCTAGAACTGGTTTATAGAATTGTATACTGACGTGTTCTAATACTCTTAATGCTAATTTAGCTGATAAATCACCAAATTTCCTTCAAATAAAAAAAAACTGAAACTAGTTAAATTTATTGAAATGATCTTTTCTGTGAGAGCGGAAATGACACTGATCTTTCAAAACAAAACTGGAATAATAAATTTCGTAATTAACTCAGTTTTTAGATAAAAAAAAGAACAGGGACGTATTATAAAAATCCCATACGAAAAGCAACTAATTGTTTTTAGGTATTTAAACAAAATAACTATTAATTTGGGAATACTGCTCCATCTGTTGGTTATTACAAATATTAGAGGGTGTTACTGTGGCCTTAATTTCTTGAAAAACTATTTTTTAAATTTTTTATAATTTTTTGCCAATTTTAAAACCAAAACTAAAAAAATTGTATTTAATTACATATCTTATACCTTTCACCATAAAACCACCTACAGCATTATTAAAACCGGTAATAAATATACAGCAACAAAGGTATTTTCTCATTTCCTAATCTAGAAAAAGTAAAAAATACCTCACATTTTACAAGCCATCAACTTTTATCTACAAATCTACTATAAATCAGGTTCGCCACGATTAAAGAGCGAAATTAGTTAAACTTAACGACTTAAATTTCAATTCGGTGAAATTGGAGCAATACAAAACGCCCGGGGGTATAGGATGGGCTTAATAATTGAATAGCTTTAGGCATTTAACAAGTGCACTACTTCCTAGATAAGTATATTGTGGTCAAAGGAGACGTTACGGTGTTGTGCTAGATCGGTTAAAATTTATTTCAATAGATATACGATACAGAGTGTCTCACATTTTAGTTATTTAATAACAGTAATAATAGATATTTGTGTTTAGTTACAAATAAAGTTACAATTTATGATAATGTAATAGCAACTATGCGGTCATGTATTAGTATTGTATACTATGAAATATATTCTGTTATATATATCGTGACATAAAAATAGTATGTATGAATATAAATAGCAACGTATTACAAAATGTTATGGGAAATCCTCTGTAAAAGAACTTCTACTTTGACTAATATTTTTAACCGACTTCAAAATATTTTTTTTTATATATGTTCAGCAATAATTCTTTAAAACGGTGTCCGATTTTAATGATTCTTTTTTTGTTAGAAAGGGGATACTATAGGGGTAGTCCCATATAAATTTGTGCATAATCTAATAATTTGATCGATGAGCAAATCCTCAAACTCTTCATTTTTTATGTATGTTTAGCGATAATTCTTTACCACCTTGTCCAATTTATGTGATTCTTTTTTTTTTTTTTGGTACTAAGGGGGTGTCTCAGGGGTGGTCCTGTATAAATTTGGTCAAGATGTGGTGATGGCATCTGTACGATTTTGAAGTTCGTTTTTTAATACTTGTGGCTAATACTTTAAATATTCTAACTTTGATTTTGCTTACTACAGTCCACTTTAGTTCTTATTAGGACTCGTCAACAGAAAATAGGTATTCCTGATTAAATCTCTAATGGAAGTAAAGGAGCAGCAACAGTTCTAGAACAAGCCCCATGTTAATACCATAAGAAATCGCTAAGGTTCATTCTGCCAATTTTTGTCTCTCTCAAGGTCACGAAGTTCAAATAATGTCATCTGTCAATTGTCCTGTCATCTGTCAACAGTGTTGCCAACCTAACCTAACATCGTTCAGCTGTCAATCCAGAGTTGCCAACCTAACCTGAGAATTAATAGCTACGAAATTACCTAACTTTACTTGTCTGACGCCATTTTCTATCCGCGCCATTTTTTATCCTGAGTTGTCTACCGTTGGCTAACCTAGCAACAGCGTTGTCTACCTAACCTAACCTGCTACCTCAAGATGGCGACAGGGGGTGGGGGAGTGGAGACGCCACGCCACCTGTCAGTGGTGCGACTCGGCTTGCGACACGGCTAAGCAATCCAAGATGCGCCGATTTGAACGGGGAAAACGAGGGAGTGTGAGGAGGAATTACAAGCGTGAAAAAACCTGCGCAGTGGCCGTAAGCCATCCAACCTAACGCTTGGCAACATGAAGAACTGGAGGTTGGCGTTATTCGTTGTAAGATAGCGTAGCATAAGAATAGCTAAGCAGCAGATTCAGTGAAGGGCGACTCGGCTAAGTCATTTGCGCTTCGGTTGAGCAAACCAAGATGGCAGCTCGCTACTTCCAAAAGTCACCATGAGATAGCGCTACGTGTTACCAGTCATAAGCCAAAAGTCTCCTAAGTAGGTGTGTTTTGAGTGCTCTGCGTTACAATACTGGAGTTAATTGGCACATCAAAATTTGGAAGCAATGATTTAATAGAGAAGCACCCCATTTTCTAAGAAAATGGGTAAATAATGAGGAGCGTGACAAAATTAAAAGAAAACTTACTGTTAGAAAAAGTAAGGCCATAAAAACCATCAGAAGCAATGATCTAATATTGCTGAGGTAGACATCAGTGATGAATGTCTTAAAGAAGAAGTTAATAAATTAATTGACCGACTAAAGATATTAACATAAATATTACGTTTTCACTTTTTACATGATTTTATATTTAAATATTTTTAGGTGACGAGTAAGCAACAACAACAAATATTAGAAGAAACTATAGGACAGTTCAGCAACAAAATACTTGGAGGAAAGAAGATTTCGGCTAACGGCTTCTCATTTTGGAGAAGTTGCCAAAAGAAGGGCCCGTACTCCATGCGATTGTTTGGTAAAAAAAATCTTGACAGACAAACAAGGAATAACTACCCCAGCAATTGAGTACGGCATAAAAACGAAGGTGTGGCTATAAACAAATTTTAAGAAGAAACTGGCAAAACAGTTATACCATCAGGGTTATTTGTTGATGTGCAATATGGGTTCCTAGGTGCATCACCTGATGATAAGCGATAATTATTTACATATTATAACAATAGTTTAATAACTTTTTATATTTTTTAGGTTTAATTAATTCTGATGAATTTGTCGAGGTTATTTTTTTTTAAAGTAGCCACATCTAATCTTTCATTGAAATAGGCCGTAGAGAAAAAAATGGTTCGCTGTTTAAGAATTGAAAATGGTGAAATTCATTTAAAGGAAAACCACAATTACTATTATCAGATGAGATTTCTGACGACATTTCAAAGTAATTTAATAAGAGCTATATTTTCTAACAAATTAAAAATTATTATGTTTTTAGATTCAAGGACAACTCGGTATCTCACGAAGAAAAATGTACCATTTTATATGATTGTGTGGGCCCGGAAATAATTTTGAATAGAAGAGGTAGAAAATTAAAGTGCAGAGAGAGATCCGCCGAAGAGTAAGTAAATTATCTATTATCTTTTTAAAATTAATAAAAAATGTTTTTGTTTTAAGTTTTTTGATTTAATTTAATTTACTTATTTATACAAAATTTCGTGAAATACAGGTACCTAGCTAATCTGCTAATAGTGCATATCTAATTTATTTTGATTTGTTTTGAAATTCTATATATTTAACTCATTAAAACTAAAAAGTGGTACTTTTATTTATTTTCAACACTTAAAAATTTTAACACATGAAGTTACCTACGTGAAGATTATCTTTTTCTATATCGTTGATGTAATTTTTTGTTATTTACTCATGCACTATCCCGTTGGGATAGGAAAGTAAAAAAATAATAGGTATATAAACTATCCTATCGGGATTATTTTTTTAGAAGCAAGTGATCTAATTTATAGGTGTTTCTATTTTACCTCTATTATAATATCTATATACCACAGTAACGAACATGAATAGAGTGACTAATGCATTAACTCTCCGTCGATACAGAATCTTAACTACCACAACATAAAAAGACTACTGCAGACGCCATTCTAATGCACAAGGATACTCTGTCCTTAAGATGCTAAGTTCTCCTTGCTCAATTGTAAGACAGAAAGGACATAGAAATGTAGGTCCTGCATTACGTTTTTTTTTTTAATTGGAAAATAGAATTTAGTATCAAGTTGAAACTTCGTGGCAATTTAACTCTTAAAAAATGTCATAAACGGCATTGTACGTCCTAAATATTCCTTGTTTCTCCATATTTATTACACGTACAAGAATTTTGTAGCGTATCTAATCAATTATACAAAAAAAACATTAAATTTTATTATCTCTACATTTTTGTTCTTACGAATTTCAATTAGAATATAACAAAACATCTCGTAGTTCTGATTAATTATATGGTATGCTAACGAGATTGCTAAATATAAAAACAAGACTTATTGCTAATTAAAGAACCAGACGAATAAAATGCCGGAAAAACTTTTTTACAAATAACATAAACGAAATTACTTTAAAAGGAAACATTTGAAATAAGTAGATATAACAATAAAATCGGACAATTCTGTAAAACCTGGAAGCAAGCAGAGCAAAACGTTAACATCTTGATATAAAAACTACCATGAATAGTTCAATGGTTTCTTGCAAACGATGTGATGTGATGATAATATAATTACACATTATGACATGCTATACTTTGATGGAATGTGCTACGACCATCATTTCACTTCTTTTTATTTGCGTTTTTCAGAGAAACGCAAAATTATGAATTACCAGTGAAATTCATACTCTACATTGATGCTATACCGACAAATATTTCTAATAAATAAATTTCTTTATAATAACTCTTCTTAATCAACCGTAGATATTATTAAGCCCTCCCATTTAGGTCTATAGATACCTACTTAAATTACAGTCTGTTCGCTATATTTATGCGGGTTTCGGATTAACAAAATTATGCAAATTAGTCATTGACAACCAGTTCCAATAAGCCTCTTCCCAAGAAATTAGGTAAAATTGCCCTAATGGTCAGATTTAAATTAAAATAACATAAGGAGAGGTAATAAATTTGTTACAAATATTGCAGTTGAATTGATTCTTTGCTAGTGTTGACATTGTATGATGCCTAGACGTGTGTAGATGTAGATAGTCTAATTTGTAGTGTACATAAATATTTTATGGATGAAAAAGAAAATGGCGGTCCTTTAAAATCGGTAATGTCTGTACGACACCGCGTATGCGATGCTCTAGGAATTAGTGAAACCAAATTAAGAGGAGTATTATAAAATCACAATAATGAACTGCCGAAAGAAGATCACCACAAAACTCGCCCATCATTGAAAACGAAAGATATTCCAGATGGAAAGAAATTTGAAATTCGTGATACCATTTATCGAATAAGGGCCAACAAAGAACAATTTTCTCGGAATTAATAGATAGAAAATTTGACGACATTGGCAGAACAAGTCTATGGCAAGTGATACATAACTTGGGTTTCAAATTTCAAAAGGTAAATAAATACCTAAATAATATACGGAGTTCACTTGAGTGCCTCTAAAACAGACTCCTGTGTACTCAATTTTGTATATTTAAACCATTTTAAAATGTTGTTAAAGTCGGATACTGTTTACATTTCAAAATTTAGTAATAATACAAATATCACATCCAAAAAACTCTTCAATAGTGGCATAATAAATATAAAAAACATAATTATACAAAAACCTTAGACATTTTTGTACCCATTTTGTACAAAGAATAAAAATATTTAAGAAAATTAGATGCAATCATTTGAAAAGAAATGCCACACATACTTTTAGGGTTATGTGCAGCAGTACGACCAGTACCTAAAGGTTAATCAAAGTTAATAAGTTTGATAAACTTCGAAAATCGATTAATAAAAAACTATATTCGTTCTACAAAACTTCTATATACTTTTGAAGAAGTAGAGAAAATATCCTCCTCGTGTATAGCGTCTGGCAAGGCTAACTTCGACTTAAATATCGAAATTTCGACTTTAAACTTGGAATTTTAACTCTAATCGCATAATTTCGACTTTTATCTCGAAATTTTGACTTTAACTGACGTAAAACACAAAATTTCGAGTTTTATTTCGAAATTTTAACTTCTACCTCAAAATTTTGACTTTAATCTCAGAATTTCCACTTTTATCTCAAAAATTTCACTTTATTTATAAAATTTTAACTTTTTATCTCGAAATTTTAGCTATAAACTTGGACTTTCGACTTTAAACGCATAATTTTCACTTTTATCTAGAAATTTTGACTTTAAACTGACGTAAAACACAAATTTTCGAGTTTTATCTCGAAATTTTGTCTTTTACCTCAAAATTTTGACTTTAAACTCACAATTTCTACTTGTATCTCAAAAATTTTACTTTATTTATAAAATTTTAACTTTTTATCTCGAAATTTTGACTTTAAAGTTGGAATTTCGACTTTAAATGCATAATTTCGACTTTTATCAAGAAATTTTGAATTTAAAAAGACGTAAAACATAAAATTTCAAGTTTTATCTCGAAATTTTGACTTCTATCTCAAAATTTTGACTCTAAACTTAGAATTTCGACTTTTATCTCAAAAATTTCACTTTATTTATAAAATTTTATCTTTTTATCTCGAAATTTTGGCTATAAACTTGAAATTTCGACTTTAAACGCATAATTTCGACTTTTATCTAAAAATTTTGACTTTAAACTGATGTAAAACACAAAATTTAGAGTTTTATCTCGAAATTTTGACTTCTACCTCAAAATTTTGATTTTAAACTCAGAATTTCGACTTTTATCTCAAAATTTTCACTCTATATATAAAATTTTAACTTTTATGAATTATGACTTTATTTTCCAAATTTCGATTTTCATCTAATAATTTCGACTTTAAACTCCTATAACATTTGTACGGGGTCCTTTAAAGTTTCACAATAATCTATAAAGGACTCTTTTATATCATCCTGCTTATGGAAAAATCATCATCAGCTAAATAAAACAGGTTAAAAACCAATAAAATAAATCAACATGTGGTTTTTATTATTCAATTAATAGTATCACCTTTATTTTCGAACTCCTTAATAGTCTTTTTTTTTAAGAAATCAGTTTTTTTTAATGCTCCAGATAAACATTTATCTAAAATTTAGTGCCACTATATTTCGTTAGATGTTAATAGTCAATTCGGAGACTATTTATATGCAAATGAGATAAATGGGTTTTGGAAATATTATACTAAAGCTATTTGCACTAATATATTATAGAATATTTTGTTACAGTTTAGTTTTAATTGGATCTAATGTAGCCATACGTATGTAAATCTTAGAAGCTATGAGAGACGATGTTGTTTTACTAAAATATTAAGTCGCGTATACAGGGTGTGGACAATTTAAATGCATCATACTATTTTGAATGAAAAAGTTTTCATATTACTAAGGTTTTCAAATTCGAAATATCAGGTAGGTACGGTTTTTTAACTATTTGAAGAAAACGAAATTGATCGATTGCGAATAAGGTTTTTATTTGGCTATACAGGGTGGTCACTCTAACAGTGTATATTAGTGAGATATCCTAAACGGAAAGAAATACAGTGTTGGTCAAATTAGAGAAAAGTTGCGCTATTTTATGCCTATTTAAGATCTGCTTTAAAATCTAAAATATCTACAGGGGTTTCCAAAATGTCGGGTATAATCTTTAAATTGTCATTTTGGAAAACAAACGATATTGTCTAGATCGTTTGAACAAATTTAACGAAAATTTACGCTTTTGTATTATGAGCTATGGGCAAACGATTGGCACTATCGAAAAAATTCAAGGCCTTCTAGATAGCTACCTTTGTTGTTTCTTACGGCCGGCATATTGGATTTTTATACCATTGAATAGCCAACACAATTCACAATTCAAGGATCTCATACAAGTCATAAAAATTTTCAAAAGTAGAACATAAAGTTTTTAATGTATGTTTGAACACAATAACCCAACTTATTTCATGCTGATCTGACTGTGGAATTAATATGTTCGAAAAAAGTAAATTCTGAGTCAAACCAAACACCTAAATTCGACTTAAGTCTGATAGTACAGGAACAAATGAAGATCCTTCATGTTCAAATCAGAAAAAAAATCTCGGTGGTTGTGTAAAGGAAGAAAGTACTGCAAAAATATTCAGATTTTTTGTCACATGGATTTTCAGTTATTGGGCCAGTCAATAATCCAAAACCCCAATGTGTAATCTGTTTTGAGGTACTATGAAATGAAGCTTTGAAACCATCAAAATTGAGGCGTAATTTGGAAACAAAACATCAAGAACACATAAATAAACCAATTGATTTTTTTATATTAAAAAAAATCTTCAAACTACACAAACAATCGCTAAGAATATGGTAGCTGATGCTGGTATAAAAGAAAATGCATTAAGAGCTTCATTTCAAGTTTTAGAATTGATTGCTAAATGTGGAAAGGCTCATATTATAGGAGAAGAATTGCTATTACCAGCTGCAAAAATAATAGTTTCAACCTTAATTAGCAATAAAGCTGCCAAAGAACTTGGAGGCATCCCTTTTATCGAATGATACGGTCAAAAGGCGTATACATGCAATGGCAAATGATATAAAAGAAGATCTGTTTCAAAGAGTTCTTTCATCTTTTCATTTTTCTCTGCAGTTGGATGAATTTACTGATATTCAAAATCAAGCACAATTGCTGTGTTACGTTCGTTACATCTATGACAAATCTGTTTTTAAAGATCTATTGTTCATGTCTGCTATACAACACAACTGCGGAAAATGTTTTCAACTGTTTAAATTAGTTTATAATATTGTCAAATAATATATATAGGGTTCATGTACTATAGGTAAAATAGTTAAATAATTATTCATTTATTAAAAAATATTTATCTCATAATATTAAATTATTATTTTCATTTTTCCACCATATATACACAGCATTAAATTTACTTTTAACAAAAGCACACCTTCTTTTAGCCAACGAAACAACCAACAAAGCAGAATCATTTATGAATATTATTGTTCGTTTTAATATGGGAAAACGATTAAATCTCATTCAAAGGAACCGTTTCCAAAGTACGTGTGTTTTGAGCGCTCTTCGTTACAATAATGGAATTACAAAATTTGGAAGCAATGCTTTAATAGAAAAGCACCCCATTTTCTAAGAAAATGTGTAAATAATGAGGGGCGTAACAAAATTAAAAGAAAACCTACTGTTTAAGGCTACAAAAAAAAACCAAAACCACCAGAAACAACGGAGTACGGACCTAATATTGCTGAGGTAGACATCAGTGATGAATGTTTTAAAGAAGAAGTTAATAAATTAATTGACCGACTAAAGGTATTAACATGAATATTACGTTTATTTTTTTACATGATTTTATATTTAAATATTTTTAGGTGACGAGTAAGCAACAACAAATATCAGAAGAAACTAAAGGACAGTGATACTTGGAGGAAAGAAGATTTTGGCTAACGGCTTCTCATTTTGGGGAAGTTTGCAAAAGAAGGGTCCGTACTCCATGCGATTGTTTGATAAAAAAAATCTTGACAAACAAACAAGGAATAACTACCCCAGCAATTGAGTAACGCATACAAAACGAAGGTGTGGCTACAAAAAAATTTCAAGAAGAAACTGGCAAAACAGTTATATCATCAGGGTTATTTGTTGATGTGCAATATGGGTTCCTAGGTGCATCACCTGATGGTAAGCGATAATTATTTATGTATTATAACAATAGTTTAATAACTTTTTCTATTTTTTTAGGTTTAATTAATTATGATGAACTTGTCAAAGTTAAATGTTTTTTAATAAAAGTAGCCACATTCATTGAGAGAGGCCGTAGATAAAAAAATGGTTCCCTGTTTAAGAATCGAAAATGGTGAAATTCATTTAAAGGAAAACC
This sequence comes from Psylliodes chrysocephalus, assembly GCA_927349885.1. Classification (NCBI taxonomy): domain Eukaryota; kingdom Metazoa; phylum Arthropoda; class Insecta; order Coleoptera; family Chrysomelidae; genus Psylliodes; species Psylliodes chrysocephalus. The sequence continues at coordinate 4,920,874 of OV651828.1, forward strand.
ACAATTACTATTATCAGATGAGATTTTTTTCATTTATATGTTTTATATAATTATATTTTAGGGTTGGTTTTTAGTTTTAGTTAGAGTATCTACCGCAATTTTTTAAAATTTTACTCCTATCTATATTTTGTTAAAAATTTGGAAGTACGGCAACATGCCCAAACTTTATATCGGTAATTATTTTTGTGATGTTTTATCAAATATATTTCAGCGTTTTCTTAAAATCCAATGAATACTGCCAAAGAACAGAGTGGACTGTTTTGAGTGGCCCTTTCTCTATGTAAAAGAGTTGCTTTTATTAAATCTATAAAAAGAACTTATATTAGAGCTCTCAAGTGATGTGCAAAATTTTAATTTTTGTAAACCAAATTTGGAAAATTTGTATGAACCTTTTTAATTATTGTAGGATAATTGATAAACACCTTGTATTTATGCTTATTAACAAAATTATATTTTTATTATCCAAAATGTTTGCAATTATTAACGAAAATTTTGCAGTTTAAGATAAAAATAGTATTTTTTCCTACATAATTTATATTCAATAAAAAAAAAAAAAGATTCTCTTTGTATATTTTTAATTAAAAATTTAATAATAAAACTGACATCATAGCAAGAAATTAAAAATATATATAAAAGAAAAATGGTTCATATATTGTTTTATTAGACAGTAGATAAAATATTTTCTACGTACATAGAGAAAAATAACAAAAATATATTGTTTCTACACACACATGGATATTAGATTATCTACGCACAGATTACAAAACGAAAAAGTATGCTATTGCCTTTAACTGAACGAATATATTTCATATCCATTCTAGGTAGTGAGAACACTGCAAAAAAATGAAATCCACCGTTCATATTTTGACCAACCGACTGCTGTTATTTTTAAAATTTTAAATAAGTGACAATTCTGTCAAACTAATTGTCAGTATATTTTTTAGTTATTGAGATTAAACATACATTTAAATAGATTATTCTTATGTAGAATCGGTTAATATTAGCATTTCTGTTTTTATTTTGTCTATAATTATAAATAATTTGTTAATTTAAATAAAACTATATATATAAAGTCAATTTAATTACGAGTATTAAATCAACAAAATTAAAAAGGTGGTCTTGTGGTTAGCGTTCTTGCCTTCCACACTGAAGACTGGAGTTCGATTCTTGGATGGGGAAATGAAATTAACTTTTTTTTTGTTTATTTTATTTTAAAAATTATTAAGAATCATAAATTATTTTGAAATCAGTTATTTTGTCTTAATAACCTTAAATATTTTTTATTTGTAAATTTTCGTTAGTAGGTCATAGAAAAAATATACTGTACAACTCCAGTGGATTGTCCACATTGCACTCAAACGATTGAGCACTCCGACTACGGCGTCGTGCTCAAATTTCGTCTTCGTGCGACATGGCCATCATATCCACCCTTGTTGCATAAACTACTATATCCTATTAGTAGATTGTTTTAATACTTTTATTATTTCGAAGAATACATGTTACCAAAAAATCAACATTTTGGTGGACGCACTTTTTTTTAAATATTGGCGGTAAACATTTCTAAATATTAATAATAATAAAAAATTTTGACATTAAGAATATTATTTACTTTATTTCTATTTATTTTTTATTTTAAGAAAGGTAACGCTCAAATCTGTGTTCCACTTTAACCATTTTTCGAAAAATTTTAATTAATTATATTGCAAAAAAATCGCAAAATTTCGATTTTCTAAAGATTTTCGAATTTTTAAAAAAAAATTATATAAATATGAAAAAGTAAACTTTTTTTTTATTAAATCATTAAATCTTCATTTAAAAAAGAAAAAACAATATATTTTTTTTATATTTAATAGTTTATTTTGTATTCTTAGGGCAAACGATGTAGCTATTATAAAATATTTGAATGTCAGCATTACTGGTCTTATATATAAGTTAAAAAACATTTTCTAATCAATAATTTGGAAAATTTCATTTTTACATCGTCACTGAAGTTTTGAGTCTGAAACCTTTCATCAAGATGGTCAAACAGAGACTCACTAATACACAAAAAGAAATCGACTTTTATCTCAACAAGTTTATCTCCAAGTACCTATTCCATTATCTTCTGTTGATGCTGATATAGTTAGCGAAACATATGCGTCGAGAATTAATTGTTTATAAATTCAAAATATTTTATAAAAAAAAACTTCGTTCCTAAATTCTGAAAATTTCGTTTGATAAAAAATAGTTTTTCTTTAATTTTCATTAACCTAAAGAAGATTTTTCTCAAAAATAATAAATATATTATAATATAGATCATAAAAAACTCAATTTTTAAATTCTGAAACTTTCGTTTGATGAAAAATAGTTTCTCTTTAATTTTCTTTGACCTAAAGAAGATTTTTCTCAAAAATATTAAATATATTATAATATAGATCATAAAAAACTCCATTCTTAAATACTGAAACTTCCGTTTGATGAAAAATAGTTTTTCTTTAATTTTCATTGACCTAAAGAAGATTTTTTTTTAAAATGTATTATAAAAACTCCATTCTTAAATTCTGAAACTTCCGTTTAATAAAAAATAATTTTTCTTTAATTCTTTCTGACCTAAAGAAGATTTTTTTCAAAAAGAAAATATATATAATAAATACTTTCTTTGAAAATGACAGTTTCCTTAGAAAAAAAATTGTAATTCTATTTTAGCTTATATTAAAAAAACTGCATTGCGATATGTTTTTTAAGGTTATCAAAAAATAATATTACAACCTCATATAAAAATATATGTATAATTTTTATTCATAATGTAAGTATCTAAAACAATTAATTTACTTACATCATCATCTTCCAACTGCCCGTAAACTTCAAGCTTATCAATTCTGATAGTTCCTTGAAAAGGATAACATAGAGTCCCTTGCGCAATGTTAGTATTAGACCACACAGACACCTCAGGCTCCCTCCTATTCCCCAATCCTGTACTCCTGACGCACAAACTGAACTCCTGGGGGATAAGGACGCACGTTTCCATATTTGTCGCAATCTCTAACACATACTTTAAAATGTCAAAACATTAATGAAGTGTCTGTAAAGTAATCTTTAAAAAAATTATAATATTTAAAATTCGTGATATATAGATTTTTTTGTGATTAATTCGCGATCACGAGTTATTGTTATTGTTTATACGCGGTGATATATCGGGCGCAGCCTTGCTTCAGTGGCACTGAACTAGGCACTAAACTTGACCCTCAGATCTTGAGTCTATCTAATCCCCACCTTCTTATACACGTGGTTTCTACAGGTACAGTCTCTTTCGAATGGCAGGTGCTTGCAAAAGCAAAACATAAGACGATGTTTATGTGTATCGTACGCGGTGGCCACCAGAAAATTCTAAGTATATCACTGACGGATTGTATCATATTTTTTTGGAAATTTTTTAAATTGGAGATTTAGTGACAAGAATAGAAACAACAATTTAGAATTTAAATATAGACGTTTATCTACATGGCAATTAATATGCATTCACCGGCAAAATAGAGTTGGTAAAAATTCGAATTTTTAAAAAAGTTCTTTAGTTTATTGGAAAATAAAAGTTCAAATTACAAAAGTGAGAACAGATCGAAACCCAAAAACCAAAAATGAAAATTTCGCAGAACTAGATATTTGTTTAAATAGACAGAGAAGTAACAGATTTACTGCCGAGGCGAAGCCGAGGCAATGGAACTAGTAAATCTGTTTCTCTGTTGTATGAAACATATAATTTTTTTTCCATGCAGTGTGTTTACAAAAATGAAATCCTTTTTTAAGTATAATGGATATTAGTCACGCATTTTTAATATTAATTCTAATTTTGTTTTTATAACTATATACTTTAAATTCTTATACAAATATAGATTAAACAATTTCTTAGATAAGCACAAATTACTTTCAGCAGCAATACGAATTTAGGCCAAACATGTCTACTTAAGATGCCATTATTGATGCCAGTATTAATTGAGAATATATATATATAATAGTATTAACAAAACTATGCAATCTATTGGTGTATTCATAGATTTAGTAAAGGCTTTTAATACCATTGATCATAACATCCTTCTTCATATATTTTATGATATGGTTATAAGGGGTATGTATTCCACATGAACTTTTAAAAAATTACTTAAGAAATAGAAAACAAAAAGGAAAAATAGGTGACATGTTGAGCCAAGAAAAGACTATTACTTGTGGAGTACCACAAGGGACTGTGCTAGGGCCTATTCTTTTTAATATATATTTTAATAATCTATTCCTGGTAGAGACAAATTGCAAAATAATTAGTTTTGCTGATGATATGGTATTCTTTTGTGAATATAGTGACTGGTATACCCTAAAGATAAAATTGGAACGAGACTTAGAAAAAATAAAGACGTTAAACTTTAAAAAACAAATTTGGGCGCAACCAAGTTGGGCCAACTACCTGCTATAATCCCCGGTAACCGTTTGGCTATTTTAATCCTTCAAACTCATTAAATAGCTATGTTGAGTTAGGCCAGAAAATAAAAATTCTTATTTGTAAACAATGTTTATTTCATATAGGTTCAAATACATGATAAAGTACAGGTTATATTATATTATTTGGTGCATATTTAAAAGCAATGCATTGAACAAAATTGAATCTACTTAACTCATTACATTCCAATTGTCGGAGTTTTTGCGATAAATATAATTTTCTTTTTTCGATGTGAGGCTGTAGTTTTTTTACATACTTTTACGTTTTGCCACATAACTTTAACTGCATTATGAATAGCTAACTCAAAATCAATTACAACAAAAGAAGGTTTAAAGTAAGACTTAATGTTTGACATTTTGCATCCAATAACTAAAATAATTTAAGATACACAGATTGTAATTTTGAGGGCAATAAGCAAAAAACTAAAGGTACATAGTGTCCATACAAAATATTTGGTCGAATATTGAAATGTACCGTCCATATAAACAGTATCAACTGAACATAAAAAATTGAAGTTGCTTCTGCAACCAAACACAATTATCTGTGAAGGCCTATCGCAAATAGAAAGAAACTCTTCGTTTTTATTTGTAATAGGATTCATCTTACCCAAATAAGTAAAAACATCCTCTTCATTTTTGGGGAGCGTGGGCATAACAGAATGTCTTGCGGCATAAATGTTTTTTCGCACTCTATGAATGTCGTGGGAGGTGATATCGTCACAAAACTCGTTCTTCCTTAATTTTTGATGGATGAATTTTGAGGGTTTTTCTGACAGGTCCTGCAATGCTTTCCTTTTAATGCCATTGCTAAGGGCTTGTCGTTGAAGAGTGTCGTCTTCCTCATGGTTGTGATTGGCGTCACTTTTCTCGTCTATTATTTGGTCACAAAGGATATAAACCTTGGCTGAACACTTGTTTTTTTTTTACACATCGCCATCGCACTTCACCATTGGCAAGAGTATACAATTAAAGACAGAATAAAATAGTACTTTTCTATTTTCCTAACATCCGTAATGTATCTACACATCATTCTCCTAATTACTTATTAATACTCCCAATTATTAATTGACAAGGGAGTAAAGAAGGGCGCTGGCCTAATTCAGCTACTTAGATTACGCCACCTGCAGCGCTGGCCTAACTCAGCTTCCCCGATTTATATAACCTAAATATTCTTAGCATGATTATAAAATATTTTAAAATTTTTTTATTAAACGAAATGTAACTGTGAATTTAAAAAAAAAATCGCTAATATATGAATTTATAAACAAAAAGATAACATAAAAGTAATATACTCGTATATTCTTGTATTAATGTACTTTTTTTGAATATCAATAGAAAAAGATATTTACCATGCCATCTTATTACTTTTTTTTATCTAATACTACAACCTTTACACAACCTTCAGGTTCTTAGGGTACTCTAGCTAGTTATCAGTGGCTCCACATAAAAAATTTTGTGATTTAAATTAGCTTTTTTCTTTCATATTCCAAAATAAAAAACTTTAGCTTACCTTCTTATATTTTCTAATTGTACTTATGTTGTAAATTTATTAGGAAATAAACATTATTCATTCTTTATTTAAAAAATCATGTGACAGATTTTGTAATTTTATTGTATTTATTTTTAGTTTTCTTCTACATAATAAAGAAATTTAATATGTTATATAGAAAGAAGTTTAAACAGAGTAAAAAAGTAGAATAAAAAAAATTAAAAACAATCTCGTTTTCAAATACATTTAGATTTAATAAATAAAAATGTAAATCTTATTTTGTTCATATCATTTACCTCGTTTTTCACTGATCTAATTATTATTTACCATTAATAGTATATCCTATATATAGTATGTCCTAAAAAAAGGGTTTTTTTTCACATAAATCATTCAAATGGGGTAAAAATGCACCCGTTATAAATTTTTAATTATATCTCGAAAACGAAGCAAAATTCAAGGATATTTAATAGGATTTTTTTGTACAGAATGCGATTTCCCGTAGAAATAATTTATTTAAAACATTAAAACAAAATTTTGTGTGAAAAATATTAAAAAGAGAATTTAAAAAATGCTTTTTTGCGTCTTCTGAGCAGATGTGGATATAGCCATTGCTTCATATAAAAAAATTAGACTAAATATCCTTTAAAATGTAGGGTCAAAAAAGTATTTTTAGGTAAAAACTGACTAATATAGTACAGCCGCTCAACCTTAACTATTTTTTTTTTCGATATTTTGTATGCTGACTGGTTGAAATAAAACAGTTTATTTTGGGCATAAATTAGATTTCACACTGATGACTTCAAAATCTTTGCAAAATTATTTAAAATGGATATACACTCACCGACTTAAAATTCGATCCATTCAAAATAATGATTTATTTAAAAATGCTCTAACTTTTAAATGCGGAGGCGGATTTATTTGGAGTTTTTAGCAACTTTTAGATAAAATACTGTAGTTTTAAGATTATTATTCGGACATCTAAAAGTAATTTAGTACTCGCCGCAAATACAGGGGAGAAGAGAAAACAATTTTTTCCTTTACTTTTGACACACCCTGTAGGTTAATTCTGCTATTAGATCTGCACAAAATTAGCTTTATCAAGAAGACTGATTTGTTTCCAACACTTTGTTTTTTATTTACCGCGATAACTTAATTTGTTTGTGAAATGTGACGGTTTAAAGAAAATGCTACATTTTAAATACGGTCATAATTTAAATGACGGTAGAAAATAAACTACAAAATAAGTAGAGTGCTGTAGCCAACTCACAATATGACAATTATTATCAGCATAACAAATATTCATTATCGGCATAACATCGTTTTAACGCCTACAGATACAGCACGAGAAGTTGCTCTGGTACAAGACGGTAGATCTCAGTATTATGCTTCTAGAATATTGGGTGTTACAAGGTGTAGCGTCCAGAGAGCTGTACAACGTTTCAATGAAACTAATAGTTTTTCGAGAAGAAGAGGATCTGGCAGACGACGTTCTACAAATGTCCGAGATGATCGTTTTGTAACATTAAATGTTTTGCGAGAAAAAAATACTACTGCTGTCATGGGTCGAAATCGTTTAGAAGAAGTACGTCAAGTAGCTGTTAACGAAATAACGATTCGAAAACGATTACGAGAACATGGATTACGCTCCAAGAGACCTGCAACTGGTCCGGAGTTACTTAGGAATCACATTGAAATGTCGATGACTGAAGTAAGATTTTATTTTCTGACGAGTCAAGGTTTTGTTTACGATCTCCTGATGGCCGTGAAAGAATATACCGAAGAAGAGGCGAAAGGTTTGACCAAGCAAATTTTTCCACAAGACTCAGTTATGGAGGAGGATCGGTAATGGTTTGGGGCGGCTTAAGCATGGAAGCTCGTACTGATTTAGTCATTGTTGGCGGCGGAGCAATGACAGGTAACCGATATATTCGTGATGTGCTAGATCCCCATGTAATTCCATTTGCACCGTTTATAGGAAACGAATTCATGTATATGCATGACAACGCACGACCACAAAATATAGTACATTTTTTAATAGAAAAACCTCACACATTTCATTTACATCCTCAATTTTATCTAAAAATTACCAATCCGCTTGGGAAAGTGCTTTTTTCTGCATCTACATGGATATTATCAAATTGTTCATATAATTGATTGAGGTTCATAGCTTCTAATTCATACTTGTTTTTGTAATAATAAAGGTTTATTGTAAATTATTTTATTAAATCTCTTTTGCAGCACTTCGAGTGGTTTCAAATAAGCAAAAAACAGCTCCCCAAGCTCCCCAGCAACTGATACGTGACTCCACTAGAGTATAACAGGTGTATCTCAATTTTATATCTAATTTCACATAGATAATTAGCAATTTATCTCCATTTTAGAGCTTCAGGTGTTCACTTAGCTTGTAAGGGTAAATTATCGATAAATTATTATTGTCATTGACTCAAATAATCATTCCTCATTAGATATTTTTTTATGGCTTGGGCACTTACCATTCAGCCAGTCGCGAAATATTTTATATAAGTTTAAATTGCATTATCACTCTAAATACATACATTCAATCATACACACACTTTTGTCCTAAGCAAGAAAAGAAGAAAAATATATAAAAAAAAGATAAGGCAAACAAGGAATATACAGAGGAAACATTTCTTCTTGTCTAGGGGCTCGTCAAGATATTTTTTTTCACACACAAAACTAGGCCACGATAAAATAACTGCAGTATTATTATTATTAGATATTTTAAAGTATTTTATAGCTTCATATATAGCAATTGCTTCTACATTAAATCTTAAAAAAATTTGATGGTAATTTAAAAACTTTCTCTATAGATGTAGAAGGGATGAAAAAGGCACATCCTGTACCAGTTGAAGTTTGGGAAGCCTCTGTGTAGATCTTTGTAGAATCAGGCCAGTTTTCTAGTTGTGAGTTCAAAATATTGGAACTTATTTTATGATTTTCATGATAATTTGGTTGTATAACATTAAAATTGTTAAAAAAAGCAAAGCAATCCTCAAAATCTAAGCACTGATCTATACTTATGAGATCCTCATAATTGCTAATATTTCTAAAAGCTTCACAAAGTGGAAGAGATTGTTTATGTATCCAATATTTTTGTGTTAAATCAAATTGATTTAATTTACAAATACTAGCATACAAGGTAGGGTTTGTACATCGGACTTTTATTAGAAATTTGTTGCTGAGATATTCTCTTCTATAAGATAATGGAGGTTCTGATGATTCGACATGCAGTGGATCGATAGGGCTTGATTTCATAGCACATCCTAAATTTAAGACCATGTATTAAAATCCTTTTGTAATAAACACTGTCATACATAGATATAATGAATAAGGATAATATGTGGAATAAGTAAACTTGAAAGTTTTTTTTAATTAGTATATTTTTGAATTTTGGATTTTTAAATGTAACAATCAACCAACTTAAAGAATTTTTTAACTATCATATATAAAGATTTTTAGCACGTATTATTGAATAGAATTTAAAAAATAAATCATAAATTCTTGCACTATTTTTTCTGATGGCAGCGACATGCAAATAAATCTCCAGGCGACTAATAAGTACCATATATTTTTTATAGTAATTTATAGGAAACAATTCATATCTATAATGTAATTATAGCTACTACCTACCTACTACATAAATAAATGTGAAATGTTATAATTATTATTTATGTAATATGTATGTATGTATGCAATAAAAAAAATTTGTATTAGATTTAGTTTATAGAAAATAAAAAATTGGTTTATTTGTCGAATTATATTCAATCTCAATCTGCTATTTATTCTCTCTAATGTCTAAGACTCTTTGGTTTGGAATATTCTATTTGAAGTGGTTTTCAAAACACTTGAGAAAACTTTCATTTAATAAATTTGTACAAAGGTATATTTGCTTCACACAAATCGTGGTTAAATATCTCTTATTCACTTGATTTTAGAATAGTTGTTTGTACAGATTGGATATCGAATCTTGCTCTTTCTCTCCTAATTTTATTTTTTTTTGCCCTGTGTAAAGCAGTTTTGCAATGCTGAACTATTTGAAACTTTTTCTCATACAAATAGCCCTTCAGTATGTAAATTAACTTATTTTTGGATCAAGGGATATTTAACGCATCGACATGTGTCACAAAATTATTTAACGGTGGAAAATTATTTTAAAAAGTGTCGAAAAATTTTAAAATCTAACAAAAAACATTACAAAAAATCTCATTTGAGAAGAAGAAAAAAATTATTTAAGAAATGTCGAATTGTACAAATTAATAAATAGTCCAAGCGGTGGGTGGTTTCTATTCGCAAAAGGTCGGAAAGAAATGAAATTTAGTGGGATGGTAGTTATGATACTTCACCTAAGTTTGCGAACTAGGGCAGTTGCGGCTCGAGGGGTGGAGGTATGAAAACTCTGCATCGCGACGCTTTTCGGGATATAGCGCTCTTGTGGTAAGTACTATCAAAAAAAAGTTCAAATGAAATATGTACAGGTCAACAAAAATAAGGAAATATTGACCGTAGATAGGTACTGATAATTACAAAATGTTTATATTGGAATATGTAGGGACGCGCTTCAAAACATCATATCATTTATTATATACGACCAAATTTATCAAAAGGAGCATCTGCAGACTCAGAAATCATTATTCTTTTAAAAAAAAAATATTACATAATTGTTTCATAGCGATATTCGTCTTAATCCGCGCTGAAATTCTTATTTTGTTGAACATTGCAAATCAACCCCCTACTTTGAGGCGTCGTAGAGCGGAAACTATTGGTCGCAGACAAAAAAATGTGAAAGTCCAAATTATGCACCAGTTTATCTTGTACATATTTCATTTAAACTTTTTTTCAATAGCACTTACTACAACGGCGCTATTTCCCGAAAAGCGTCGCGACGCAGAGGTTTCATCCCTCCACCCCTCGAGCGGCAACCCCCCGAGGTCGCAAACTTATTCTTTACCCACTGCTCGGACTAAAATATATAGTTCCAATTAAAACATGTAATCCATGAAATTCTATAAAAAAATATTTATCCATAAAATGAATCTGAAATAGTAAAAGTTGCTTCATTATATTCATATCCTTGTAGGGTTCTGAAATAAATTCCTAAGATTGCAGTTAAAATTAATTCTTGCAGCCCTTGGTTGAAATTATTTTCTATAATTTTATGATGTTAATCTAGGATGTGATTAAAATAAGAATATTTAATAAAAAAAAAATTTTTTAAACAATTAATAATGCGATGGTGATGACGATGTTTTGGAACAAAAAAAAAAATCTGATGTGTCCAACACATGACTTTCCTATCTAGTTATTATAGGCATTTTCCGGTTATTTTGTACAACCTATTGCAGCATCTCTATAAATGTTTAGAGGATAAACTAAATATATACATTTTCCACATACATCTACCTCGAAACATTTTTCTATAGATATTCATTGAAAACGAAAATACAGAAAAATTTAAATTTAGCACTTTTCCATTACGGTCCATTTTAGAAAAATCAGATATAAACAAAAATTATAGAAATCGATATCGCAAACAACTTTTAGTTCAACAATTTTCATAAAAATCAGAATTTTGCACATTTTGTCAAATTTCTCGAATACGGACCATTTCAGGAAATTTTGACATAGAATAAAAATTATAGATAATAATATTAGAAGTAACTTTTATTTGAACAATTTTCTTCTCCAAACATAAATAACAGATATATTCCATAAAATATAAGAACGGCCTCCCATAAAGTACCCCCCCAGATGTTCCGACTTTGTCCAAAATCTAATCATTTCACGTCAGGCCGAAATAAACCTTAAGTTTAAAATTTAATGTTTTTTCCTTTATCCGTTTTTGAGTTTTCTTCAAATTTCGAAATTTACACATTTTCTCAAATATCTCGAATACGGTCCATTTTAGAGAAATTATTTATAGGACAAAAATTATAGAAAATTATATTACAAACAACTTTTATTTGAACAATTTTTATAAAAAATTATTTTTTTTACATTTTCTCAAATTTCTCGAATACGGACCATTTTAGGAAAATTTTGCATAAAACAAAAATTATAGATAATTATATTAGAAGTAACTTTTATTTGAAGAATTTTCTTCTCCAAACGTAAATAACAGATATATTCCATAAAATATAAAAATGACCACCTATAAAGTACCCCCCCAGATGTTCCGACTCTGCCCAAAATCTAATCAGCTCATTGGACGCTGAAACAAAGCTTAAGTTTAAAATTTGGTGTTTTTCTGTGTATCGGTTCATGAGTTATGCGTTATACAGACACACACACACACACACACACACACACACACACACACACACACACACACACACACACACACACACACACACACAGACACACACACACACACACACACACACACACACACACACAGACATCATCGCGAAAATAGTCAAAACGGATTCAGGGGACCTCAAAACGTAAAAATCCGTCGAAAACTCGAGGTCGAAAAAAATCATGATTCCTATACTTTCCTTATATCTGTATACAGATAGGAAAGTAAAAACTACAATTTTTGGATAGATGATATTTGTAAAATTGAACTATCTACTACAGGTCAGGCCAGTAATTATCTGTGGAAAGAACATCGCAGTAATATGCTCACGGCTTCAAATTTTGGAACCGTTTGCAAATTACACAAAAAAGACTGTTAATAACATATTATTTTCACCTTTTTTACGGATCAGTCGCTTCAAAATGGGGACATGATCATGAATCTCTTACGATAAAAGAATCTAAAAATAAATATGGAAAAACGGTACAAGAATGTGGATTATTTATTTATGAAAAACATCCATGCTTGGGAGCAAGTCCAGACCATGAGCATCGTTTGGGAGGGGCAAGGGGGGTAGTTGCGCCCCCCCCCTGGCTTTTACGACGTAAGATGTGCATTACAAACAACAAACTTCTAGAAATAATATTCGGGCTACTATATATTTGAAGAATATTATAGGTTGAATATATTTATTGCATATCTGAATACCCTTATGTCGCTTACATCACGCTTTACCGAAGACTCTAGTGTTAGTTTTTCCTTAAGCCAGTTACATCCCAAAAACATAAAAATAATACAACAGCTTCTTGCACACAATGACTCTCCATTACTGATATAGCGTCCAAACATTGTGAATTTTATCCAGACATGGAAAAAGCTTTAAAAATATTTATGGCCCTTTCACCAACGACAGCGTCAATCGAAAGTACTCTAAGGCATCTTAAAACATGGCTGCGGTCTATTCTCTCAGTGAGAAATCATGGCAGGGGAAGCAAAAGCGATACTAGCGCAAGTTGCGGATAATTCGAGTACTCTAGGGCGATATTTTGTAATTTTGGCGTATCAAATACACGTATGCATTTAACTTTTTTCTTAAAAAATAGGTAAAAACAATCAAATGTGCAACAGGAGTTGCTATGTTGTAAATTGTAAAAATACTAGCAAAAACTGTAGATTATATAAATTTTCATCAGCAAAATGGAAATTATATCAAAGAAATAAATGGATAGCTGTATAATAAAAAGAAAAAGCAATCCTTTATTTTTGTAATAAAAACAGTAATACTGGAAATAATAGACATTAAAAAATTGAAAGGTTTTAAATAAACAATAAATTATTATTTTACGATATTCTTCAACATCTATAAATCTTAAATGTTTAGCAAGGATTAGATTTCTGCCTTTGATTATTATATATGGCTGAAATGCAATCATGTGACTTATTGATAGGAAACCAGTTTTAATCATAAATTTCTATGGATTCTTTCGAACTAAAAATGAAGAAAATATAAATTACAATCGCAAATATACCAATTATTTTTATTAATACATTTTGATTTTACGTTATTATATAATGGTAATGTTTTTATTTTGACATTATTTAACAAATTCTTCAATAACAACTTATTAGACTTAGGCAACATCTCATATATTTTCTCGTAAATACCTGCCTATGTTTTATTATTGATTTTTATTGATTATACTACTTTTTTAGCGGAAGTAATAAAAATATATTATAATAATAATAATAATAAATAAATTTTTTCACTTGTTTTACAAATCCATATACTTTTATTGATTAAAAATTGTATTGTCAGTAAACGCCAAATATTGTTCGTCAGTTCATAAAATAGTTGGCGCTACAGTCACGCACGGAACGAATAATGAAATAAAATAGGCTGACTGGCTGATGAGCGTACATCCAAAAATAATCACAGAAAACAAAAAAGAAATTGTTTTCTGTTAGGGTAAAGAGAGGAGAGATGGACCAGGAGGAGTGACGGATATTTCGTAAACTACGGCAACGTCGATGTTTCACGTGGGAGCACATCTCTATTAGCACCTGTTGACATAGAGAAATGCACTGTTATTTATTTTGATGTGTTTCAGAACAAATATTTAATATTTTTGGTTTTTCTAGTGTGACAAATTTATTTGTAAATATTTGTGATAGAATTTGCAACCAGCTAGGTAAGTTATATTGCTAAATTGGGTCATACAATAACCATAAGATATCTGAAGTTTATTCCTAACCTAAAATATTGCCATTTAATCGATTTAGTTAAAAGAAATGAGGTAGTCCGTCTCTCCTCTCGAAAAAGGAAAGATGGACCAGTCTATAGGAGGATAGATGGACCTAGTTTTTAAACGTATGTTGTGTTTTAAACAAATGCCTAATACGTATAAACGCAAGGTTAATGCACCCCCAAGAGGATAATGGTCAGCAAATGATTTGAAATCAGCCATAAATGCGGTTAAAGAAGGTGCCATGGCTGTTAACCAAGCTGCTATACATTTTAAAATACCAAAGACTATACTTAAACGAAGAATATGAAACAATAATACAAACAAAGTAAACAGATTAGGGCCGGTAATATTGGATAAATCACACAAATCGTTGATAAATAATAAATATAAGATTGGAACCCACTGGTTGCAGCATACATATTCGAAAGTAATCCATTCAGGTAAACGTATTGCTTTCTTTGATGCAAATATGCGACTCACTTCCTCAAGAAAATAATTTCAAAATGACTCCTATCATTTTAAAACTAGCAGCTGTTATTTTTATGTTAAAAATAGTAATTTTACTATATATAATATATATATAGTTCATTCACTGAATTTACACCCATATCGGATTAAGAAATAAATGCACGACTGAGCCGGTCTACAGGATAATTTCGCATCAGGTATTTGAGTAAAATAAGCGTAGTCGTCCGGTGGGTAGAGGGTGAATATATTTTAATTATTAAATACTTATATAGTATGTAATTATGTTTATTAAAATTAAATTACTAAAGTAATACACGAAAAAATGAAAATATTTATAATTTTGTTTTGGACATTGTAATACCATTTTCCCCGAATACAATAAACGCTTTATGGTCAGGAATTTCCGGAAGTCCCCTTCTCAGGTATAAAATTAAGATTAAATGTTTTATTTTTGTACTGATGTTAGAACTAATTGCGCTAAATGATTTAGTTTAGTTTTGGATTTCGAAGAGAACGTATGTCGAAACTGAAAATGCCGAAGCGCGTGTTACGTGTAGATGACTTAATTTGTAATCTACATAAGTATTTTACGGCGAAAAAAGATAACGGAGGACCTTTGGAGCCAGTAGTGAGTGTGCATGAACGCGTCTGTACAACTCTCGGTATTAGTGATTCAAAATTAAAAAATGTTTTGAAAAACGTCAAAATCGGAGAGAGCAAAAAAAAGAAAAAATACACACCTCGAAAAAAACTGAAAACGTCGGATATATCTAGTGGGACAAAATTTCGTATTCGTGATATGATATATGAATTGCGTGCGAAAAAGGAACATGTCAACTCAGACACAATGCTGGGCTAACTTAAGAGAAATACAAATTGGTGAATTTGGCAGAACAAGTCTTTGGAAGTTGCTTAAGGAAATAGGTTTCAAATTTAAGAAAGAAGATAATAGAAAAGCTGTATGTGAAAAAAATAATGTTCACAAAAGAATAAATTTTTTAAGAGAATGCACTCATTTAAAAGAGAATGGAGCTTCATTTATATATTTGGATGAAACCTAGATATTTTCCAAAGGTGGGACGAAAAGAATATGGCAAGATGAAAATATAAAATCAATAAAACATACTAATGGTGAGGGAAAGCGACACATAATCTTGCACGCAGGTGGAAAGAATGGATTTGTGGATGGTGCAGGATTAATATTTTCCTCTAAATCAAAATCAAAAGACTACCACGATAACATGAACTCGGATATGTTTATCAAATGGTTAAATGAAAAACTAATACCAAATTTAACTGAACCGTCTGTTATAGTGCTAGATAATGCGAGCTATCGCACAGAACTTTTAAACAAACCACCAAGACAGAATTTGGCTGTAACCAAAATACAAAAATGGCTACGTAACGAAAATGTTGCATTTCCACAATACGCCCTTAAATCTGAGTTGTTAACTTTAGCCAAACGGCATGAACCACCACAAATTTATATGGTAGATCAAGTCATACACAGGGCCGCCGAGTGCCAGACCGGGCCCCAGGACAATTCTCTAGATCGGGCCCCGTAATTAGAAAATAAAATCTTTAACCAAAAACTGTTCCTCTTCTGCTGCAATACAATTTTTTCTAAAAAAAAAAAAGGTCCTTACATCAGAAAACTATTCTCCCTACTTCAATTACTTCTTCTAAAAAAAAAAATCCTAACATCGAAAAACTATTCTCCCTACTTCAATTTTCTTCTTCAAAAAAAAAAAAAATCTTCAACCGAAAATTACTTCTCGATTTCTCATGCAGAACAAAAAAACCTGTTGTCGGGCCCCCCTTCACCACTGCCGGGCCCCCATTTAAGCCCACCGTACCATTGCCAGTTTAACCCCATCGAACAAATTTGAGATATATGTAAAACGTATTATGACAATCATATTGGAATTAATGGTTACAGTGACGAAGCAGTAAGGGAAATATGGAAACAAGCACTGGATACATCAACCCCAGAAATTTGGCAAAAAAGTGTTCAAAAATGTGATAAATTAATTGACGGCTGGTGGCACGTGAAAACAGGATAAACGAAATTAACCCTATAATTATATCCCTTAATGATGACAGCGACGCTAGTGACACAAATTTTGAGAGTGATGCTGAAGATTTTTAGGTATGTTAAAAGACAATTATTTATAATAATCACTGTTTAATATAGAATTTTAAAAGTTATGTTATTTTTAATCATCGTACTTACTTAATCGCAGGGTAAAACTGTGTATGTAAATTAAAATTTTTGTTCTGAATAAATTATTATTAAACAACAAAATCATGTAACTATCTCTTTTAAGCTTTCTGAGGCAAAATTAAATACCTAAAATTTATATTTATTTTGTTTCTATAAGAACCCCTTGCAATATACAAAATAACGCCACCCATGAGTAAATGTTTAAAATACAATTGACCAATCAAATCTTTCATTTATTTCTTAATCCGATATGGGTGTAAATTCAGTGAATGACCTATACTTATATTGACTCTGACTGTATGTCCTATATCATGTTTTCACTCTATGTACAGGCCTGACGAGAGGGGGATGGGGGAGAAATTTTCATGGCCCGGGCATAAGGGGGGCCCGGCAGCTTTAGCCAAGGACGTTTTTTTAAAAAGTCGCCACAAAAGGGAGGACCTGGTTTACGAAAAATACAAGGTGAGGACCTTTTTTTATTTTTTTTTAGAAATGTAACATAGAAGGGACTTTTATACAATGTCCCTGGGCCTTACCAAGCTCTCAGTGGCCCTGTGTATGTGTTTAGCTGTTTATTAACTGTTATACGTACCTACTTTTCGAATTTAAATTAACTGGAACCTGTTGTTGCAAATTTCGTAAATTTATTTTTTAAATAAAGTTTTTTAGCCAAAAAACAGTAAATATCATTTCTGCTTTTCACTGTAGGTACAACTCGACAATTGCAATGAACTTTGTAGATTTTTTACAACTTTAATATCACCCAAAACTTTTTAGAATAGAGCAATTTTGGGAGATGATAGAAGAGACGGTCCTCGTATATTTCATACCAGGGGCGGTTCGTGACCAAAATTTTGGGAGTTCACAGTAGCAGAATATAGATCTCGGTACAGATGTAGGTAAAAAACTGACAGTGTTTTAGAAAGGTGTATTATAAAATTTCTCAAACAATGAAAGATTTTTTTATACATCTGTACTGATATCTAGATTCTGTCACTGTGAACCCCCAAAATGAGGGTCATAAACCGCCACTGTTTCATACTTTACATTTAAACCGTATTTGTTTAAAATTCGTCTTTTATCAAAATATTCATAATTTTTCAGGTTTAAGTAGAGTTAAAATTGTATGTATTAAATGGATGTTGTCATAAACTACTTATTTTTATATTAAATACTCTCAAATCGTCCAAAAACTTATTGTTATATTATAAAGACATCAATGAGCAGTCACAACAGTAACCCACCAACTAGTAGTAGTACGTCAACAGAAAGATATCAATAGGCAGTCATAACAGTAACCCACTAACTAGAAGTAATACCTCAACAGGAAGATATCAATAGGTAGTCATAACAGTAACCCACTAACTTGAGGTAGCAGGTAGGTACGTCAACAGGAACGATGTTGAAGCTGATCTTTGAAGCACCGGTTTATTTTAAAACTCAATCAGCTGGATACACCTGTATAAGGTGGTAAAACTTCAGGGATGGTTAAGCACTAACTATGAAGCCGAATAATAACTTACATACATCACACCAACAAGGTTGATCATTAGAAAATACTTTAGATCAGTGGCGTAGCCATTAAAGGAGGGTTGAGGATCAGAACCCCACATGGAGGGTCCTCGAGTCACTATTTCTGCTATAGTATTGGCGCTGATCGCTATTAACTGTCTGTTTTTATTCACTTTCTTCATGGTTCTCAAAAACCCCTCCCATGATAAATGGCTGACTACGCCACTGCTTTAGATACAAATTACTTTCAATTTAAAACTAACTAAAACACATCAAAAATTGTTATGAAGAAAGGAATACATAAACAGAATTACCAAAAATTAAATTATTTACAATTTTAATTAAAAATAACGACACTTTTAACAAAAATTATCATAAGTTGATCTTTTGAAAAGCAAAATCTGTTTTAATTAAAATTTAACAATATCTATAACAAAGATAGTAACTTTTACCCATAGGTACGTTGTTATTAATTTTTTTCCATATAGGTACCTATCTTGGTTATTTTTTTATCCTATAAAAAGGTCAAAGTCAAAGAAAATTACCACAAAACCAACTTGACTCGTTAAATATGTAAAAATCGGTATCGGCCTCGGATATTTGCAGATCCCTCTGTACCAAGCAGTGCGCGCAATATCAATCATCTGATTGGAAGGCCTGCGCTTACCGGTGGATTTTTATTGGTGAGAGGTAGGCGGTGTTTGTAAAGGACATCCCACTTGTTGCCTGAGGATAGGCAGGTGCAAAACTGTATAGTAAACAGAGCATTTAAAATTCAGCTCCTAGTGATTTTCTTATTTAAAGATTTACATTTGAATATATCGATTCGGTATTTTTACAGGGTGCTATACTGAAAATTAAGTTATTTTGATTATATCCAGGTAACGTATAAAATAATAAAAGCTTATAAAAATATTCTCAGTCAGTGGCGTAGGTGGGTGAGTAAGTAATCGGCCACTTGGGAGCCCTCACCACTTCGCTTTTTACCACAGCGTTTTTCAACGTTTTTCGTTTCGTTTTTCGACATTTTTTGACGTTTTATTTAAAGTACGTCATCTCTTAAACATATTTTAGATAGAACGTCGAAAAACGCTGTGGTCTAAAGCAGAGTGGGGGGGACTCCCAAGTGGCCTATTACCTACTTAGGTGGGACCTGAACTAAATAGGTATCGTTGTAAAAAAGACAGAACCTTTTTTTTTATTATAAATATACCGGGTGCCCCCATGGGTTTCTAGTCAGTTGATAATATCTAACTTATTTTAAAAGATATTTGGTGAATGGCATGTATGATACAATTTTTCAACCTCATTTCAACGAGATGTCATTCTTGCACTTTATAAAACTGTAATTGTCAAAATTGTAAAAAATTGGAATGACCTAACAGAGGAATTATTTCATTAATTCACCCAAATTTGTTTCACATATTTCTAAGGGATGGTTTAAATTAAATCTGATGAAAAAAGTACATATGAAAAATGTACATGAAAAATGTAGGTATGTATGAAAAATGTTTGCATGAAAAACGTTTGCATGAAAAATATATGCATAAAAAATGTATGTATAAAAAATGTATGCATGAAAAATCTATGTATGAAAAATCTTTGCATAAAAAATGTATTGTAATGGAAAATAAGGTACATAAGAACAATGAATATGTTTGAGCAAAACTGATATAATGAACTATTAAGTAAAATTGATTGAATTTTAAAATTGCTTACCTTAAAGGGTACAAAACTCTAAACCATGTGAATTTGCAAGTACGAACACCATATTTTATTGATATCAGCCAATTAAATCTGAAAAAAAAAACAAAATTAAAATAAAAGTAATAGGAAGTATTAAAAATGTAAAAGATCAAGTAAATTGTATGGATTAGAAAGAAAGTATTACAAATTAACTAAGAAAACTCGTAAAAATAGTTTCAAGTTCTAAAACAAAGTGTTAGTTAAAAATGACATACTTAATTAAAAGGACATTGAATGATGTATTGGAAACAATTGAAGGGGAGAAAGGTGAACAATTTTAGGAAGACATTTAGAAACGTACACACTTAATATATTTGTTGCAGTCATCTAAAAAGTGCCTTGAACAAATGTAATATATTTGTTCAACTTCTAACATTTCAGTCCATTCAAGTGCCTCTAACCATAAGTTTCTTCTAATTCGTCTTTTAGAACACTAAATATAATAACAATTTAATTTTTTTTAATATTCGTATTTTATTTCCTTTTTTTCTCCTAAAACGACGCCCATGTTCTTTGGTAAGAAATAATATTAACGAGTGAAACGTAACCTCACTTCCTCTTTTATATTTGAAACCATATAAAACAAGTTTTTTCCTACAAACCAAAGCCTCTATTAACGCCACCATACTTGAACAGGCAGCGGCGTAAGGGGGGCCCGGTAACTTTGGCGAGGACGTTTTTTACTTCTTTAGAAGTTCGGCATAAGAGGGGGAAAGTTTTTGCTTGAAGACTTTTTTTTTAGAGAAATTCAGTAAAGAGGAGGAGGTTTTGCTTAAACACCTTTTTTTAGAGCTTTAGTAAAGAAAGAAGTTTTTGCTTGAAGACTTTTTTTTAGAAATGTGATATTAAAAAGGGCCTAATTTTTTATAAAACTGTCGCGGGGATCGACCTGGAAAATTATCCCGGGGCCCGACCTAGAGAATTGTCCCGGGGCCCGACCTGGCTCGCGGCGGCCCTGTACATTAATAACAATAACAATTAAATACTTAAAACATGTACAATTATCTTCAACAATTTATTTGATTTTTCTTTCCACAATAATAAACATAGTATTATTATCTAAAAATAAAAAAAAGGAAATGTCCACGATAGAACCGACACCTCTGGAAAAAGGAGTTTTCTACCTTGCTAAGCTAAAAGGCAAAGATAAGTATAATTTTTATTAATTTTCTCATATGGAGTTTTTCACCAACATTTTCATCGTTTTGAGTCACATTTAAAAGAAATTTACCAAACTATCAATCATAATAAAATAAAATATTGAATACAGGCGCCCAACCAATAAATTTAAAAAACAATAAAATCAATAAAATATAACAATAATAAAAAACTCGATACAAAAAAATAATTATTATAAAAGAAATACCATCTCAGTAAGTATAAAAATTTATGTATTTAATGAAAAATATATACACGGTGTCCCGAAATTAGACGTTCATATTTTAACAGCGTAATCTAAATCCTAAAATAGGAGTAAAAGTTCATATAAACATAGGTCCGAAAACGTTTCGTTTTCGAGATACAGGGTGTTACAAGTGAAGTCCTGATGGCATATGTTTGTAAATATTTTCTAAAATTTCTTTAGTCGCCGGTTTTCCAAAGTTCAAAAAAAAATCTGATTCCACAGCTACTAATTATTGTTTACACTTTCGAATAAGATAACATCAACTACTTAATCATGAAATTTTCAAATGCTTTTCTCTTGAAAATGGTGCGTCCCAGCAAGATGCTACAAAAGTAATTTTATTATAAATAGAACATTGGTTTTCCAAATTTTATAGCCAAAAACATTAAAAACTGTCAACAAAAAAAACTTAGGGCAATTTTACCCTAAGCCCCTCCCCCTCAATTTATCCACCTATGAAGATGATCAAAAACTAAGATTTAGTTCATTAAATAGAGCATTTGTACAAATTTCACTTAGTTATCTTTAAACGATTAGAAAATATTTACAAAAGTGTGTTAACAGGACCTCACTTTTAACACCCTGTATCTCGCTGTTAAAATATAAACGTCTAATTTCGGGACACCCTGTATACTTATGAAAAATGTATGTATGAAAAATGTATGTGTGAAAAATGTTTGTACAAAAAATATATGTATGAAATATGTATGTATGAAAAATCTATGTATAAAAAATATATGCATAAAAAATGTGGGTATAATAAATGTATGTATGAAAAATGTATGAATGAAAAA
Source organism: Psylliodes chrysocephalus (assembly GCA_927349885.1). NCBI lineage: Eukaryota > Metazoa > Arthropoda > Insecta > Coleoptera > Chrysomelidae > Psylliodes > Psylliodes chrysocephalus. The sequence goes on from OV651828.1 coordinate 4,943,538, forward strand.
TATATGTATGAAAACCTGGTCCTTCTATTGGACTGACAACATCGGTAGTTACAGAACTAATTAAACAACATTTCTTTGTGAAATTCGAGGCAAGATAGGATGAAACAAGAAAATGCAAAGTTGTCAAGGAGCTTTTAAGTTATCCTGACAACACTACAACAAACAAATACTTGACTATGACTAGACAGAATCGGCGTCTGATCACATTCTTTCTGACTGGCCATTGCCAAGTACGGAAGCATCTCCATATCATTGGTCTGTCAGAATCTGCACTCTGCAGGGAATGCGAACAAGAAGATGAGATCATCGAGCATACCCTCTACGATTGCTCAACAATCTCATTTATTAGCAGATTTGTGTTCGACGAGTATCTGCTAATACCGGCTGATATAAAAGAAGCACCTCTTAGCGACGTTGTTAACTACATTAAAAATCTGTAGGCTGACTCACGAGTTAGGAGAAGGTGCCTATCAACTTAGGAGGAAGCACAATGGGCCTAGTGAGGCCTAAGTGCTGTGTGGTAACTCACCCTCCGCGCGTTACAAATACCGATGTATTTACAAAAAATGTAGATATGTATGAAAATTAATGTATGTATGAAGAATGTATATATGAAAAATATAAGTATGAAAAATATATATATAAAAAAATGTATGTATACCATGGAGCATATCCTCTACGATTGCTCGACGCTCTCATTTATTAGAAGATTCGTGTTTGGCGAGTATCGGCTAACACCGGCCGATATAAGAGAAGCACCTCTTGGCGACGCTGTCAACTACATTAAATCTGTAGACTGGCTCACAACCTAGGAGGTGCCTATCATCTTAGGAGGATGCACAATGGGTCTAGTGAGGCCTAAGTGCTGTGTGGTAACTCACCCTCCACACGTTACAGATACAGATATCGATTCTTCATAAATATGTATATTAAACTTAGATAAAAGAAACAACAGATGAAGTATTTCATTCATAACGAAACATTTGTTTGGTCCCAATTATTGGAAAAGAGAAACAAGATATTTTATACAGATTGAAAGAACACAGACTGTAATTCTAGATCTCGTCTGGCAACGCTGCTGTTACAGGCAATTAAAAGTCTGTCGATACCAGTGGCGTATCTCATTAAAGATAAAATCATAACTATTAATTTACAGTAAATACTAATTTTGTGTAAGTTAAATATAAAAAAAAATCATGAATTACTATACCGGGTGTTCAAATTAAAGCGTTACAGCTATATACCGCTTTTTATAAGAAAAAAAGTTTCAGACGAAAGTTTTATAGTTTTGTGGGGAAAAACTTTTGGCTAAAATCGTTTTTTATTGCTAACCATAATATGGCCAACTTTTTTTTCGCGCAGCAATATTTTCAAGTAGCTGTTACTCAAAAAGTAAAAGTCCAATATAAAAAATATTTCCCTCAAAAGTTTCTTATTTTTTATGTACATAAAATACAGTAGGTATAGAGAAAGTAAAAGTTGAAAAGTCTTTTGGTAGGTAGAGAGGGGGTAAACGTCAAACCACGTCGGACGGCTCCGAGAATTTCGCAGTAATGTTTACCTGCCAGTGTCGTTTCATAGAATAAGTAATTTTAAATTGTTATCGGCGGAACCGGACAATCGCATGTATTTATGGATTATTAATAATTATTAAACATGTATTATAAGATTCAAATTATAATTTTACAAAATTTCAACAGCTATTCACAATTTATTAAACTATTTACTCGAAATTGTTATTAAAATATATAAAATAATTTTGTACGCCAATGTATCGCGTCCACTTCGGTGAGATCCGGTGCCAACCTGTCAATTTATGTGTATAAAGTGGGAGAACTGGCAAAAGCATTTCCAACTTTTACTTCTGTTCTATTAATGCTGCGTTTGAGAATCCACATCGGATGCATCTGAGATGTAAAAAATCTTTGATCACGTGATGCAGTATACGTAAATGTAATGGGACAGATGTGTCCGATGTGGATAAAAAAACGCTCGAGATGTAAAAAATGCATCCGATGTGGATTCTCAAACGCAGCAATAGTCAATATAGTTATCAGGTAGGCTCTGTAATTCTCTCCCTAGGTTAATAATGAACCACTTTTCTACCTGAAAATCAGTCAATAAAGTTAGCTTCTAAAGCTAGTAGTGAAAAAATACAATAAATAAATCTAGATTTATTTTAAACAAATTTACGAATCCAATTTTGAAGTTTATTTGAACAGTTTTTCAAATTGGTAGTAATGAGAGATTTTTAAATTATAACTTAAATTGTTAAGACTAATAAATTTATAAAAGTTAATAAATCAATAAATTTACCATATATAGAGGTCTATTCTGTAACAATTCCTTTATATTTAACGGCCTTTAAAAATATTGGGGGCCTATAAAAATATGTTCGTATTCGTTAATTTACTTCTGTCATTATTTAAACAGATTTCTTTAAGATAATCCTCTAATGTATTTTAAAGATCCGTTTAAATAATGACAGAAGTAAAGAAGAAAATATTTTTAAATGCCGTTAAATATAAAGGAATTGTTACAGAATAGACCCCATACAAAGCTAGGATTTTTAATGGAACGCTACTGATAGCGGATCTGCCGATAAGAATTTTGTAAAATCAAAAAACACGTACAACAATAAACCTACGTTAGTGCTATGCGTTGAAAAAAAATACGTTTTTAGTTAAAAGAGAAAATATTCGTTTCTAAACAATACTACTTTTGTATTTATACTTTTTATTCTATTTTTTCTTGAAATATCCAACTTTTTGTGGTCTCATAATGAATGCGAATATTAAAATAATGTTTTAATATCAGCTTTATCAAATCTAGAGCGTGATTTTCAAAAATGTGATTTACAAAAAAGTTTAATATGTTAGATTCTAAGGTTTTTGCAGTATATGAAAATAATATATCCAAAACCCCCAAAGCATAACACTCTTTTTCGAATACCTTCATTCTCTTCCTACAAGTAAAAGTCAAATATTTCTTGTATACCTACAAGATGTGTCCGATGTGGACAAACGCTCGAGATTCAAAAAAGCATCGGATGTTGATATTCAAACGCTGTAAATAGGTACATGTGATACCTATTACGGCAAAAATCTTTAAATCTACATTACTGAACAATGGAATACATCACATAAAACCTTACTTACTTATGAAAAGACATTTCAACACTCACATCATCCAGTTTTTTGCACAAAATACACTCGCGAACGCGGACCATCTTGTTAGCTATACCTACACTAAAACTATAAGCCGAAATATTTCCAAAAAATATAAAAATCAACAAAAACGCCTGACATGGAACACTTTACTGTAAGGCAACGTCGCAAACTATCGATAGGTAGAGTATGAATAGAACAAAGTTATTTTCAATTGCGGTGTTGACACGTTTAACGCTTTTAAAATCCATGCATTTATTTGCAGGCCTATTAATGGTGTTTGCCATAGTTTAACTTAGTATTAACAAAGTTGTTATTTAGCATTGTTAATGTCATTTTAAACTTCGTTTAACACAACGGTGGAATCGGCCCTTAGTGAGGTAAACACTATTTTTAAATATGAAAGGGATAAACTACACAGTTTGACAACAACGCACCAGGTAACGTATGTCGGTTCTTTTACGAAATAGCTACGCGCTACGTTTCTTTGCAATGATGCGATAATTTCTTTCGTTCGTCCGTTCGTCCCACTGGTGTAGGAATGAACTACACCAACGTACACTAAACCTTTCGTTTGACCCGGTGTAAAACCCACTATACCTTCCTGTGGGCGTTGTGGTGTCCACTGGTGGATATTTTCTCCACCAGCTATTTAACAGGAGTGAATTACACTCGCTATCTATTGCCGCGTTTGAGAATCCACATCCGATGCATCTGAGATGTAAAAAATCTTTGATCACGTGATTCAGTATACGTAAATGTAATGGGATAGATGTGTCCGATGTGGATAAAAAAACGCTCGAGATGTAAAAAATGCATCCGATGTGGATTCTCAAACGCAGCATATGTGTATAAGAAATAAGGAGGGAAGTAAACTTAGGAAATAAGGTGGTGTAACTGGTGTAATTTACACTGGTGGACACTGCACCTACAGCGAACGAAAGAACCTAATGTATGACCGGGATTAAAGGTAAATAGAGGAGCTTTGGCCAATATCCATGTGGGTGAAGAAAAAATAGTGTTTGTGTCGTCTCTACTTTATTCTATCTCGATGCCCACGATCAACCATTTTGTTCGAAATGTCCAATAAGTGACAAATGACAGGCACGCGAAAATTAATCTTAACTGAATACACAAAACTAGTAGAGACCATTATCCAAAATTTATAGAAGATATGAATGACCTTCTTGTACGTCAAATGTCAATACAATGATTTATTTGTCAAGGAATGTTTTTTTCAGTCGCAGTTTGTAATTTTCGAAGATGAATTTTTTTAAAGACAAATTTTTCGAGATAACTGGCTATTATTTTCACAGAAACACACCTCCACTGGAACAACCACGAAAAATAACTAAATTTCAAGTTTATTTTGAAAAAGTGTATCACATATTAAGCTGGGAAAATATCTCTTTAACCTTAGCAATATTTTTAGTTCTAAATTATCTCTTTTGGTAAGTACACTTCTATTGTATACTTCTTAATAAATTTATTCTTACTGTTAGATCATTAAGGGATGCCTTGGAGATTTACTAGTATTGCTTTAAATTAGATTAGACATCTATTCGCAAGCACATTGTTGATCAATTCTCAACTCTTAACATGATTTATGAATTATACCTTAAACAAAACTTAAAAAACAGTTACATTACTTTTGATTTATTTTGATTTTGTTAAAATTAGAATTATATTAACCCATATTTCTTTAAATTTATACTGCTCCTCTACCTAGGTTAAAATTGCAAGTCATCAGAAAATGAATAGTTTTTGTGTATCAATAATGTATTTTATATAAGAAAATGAAAATAAGAAAGATAGTCATGTATTTATTAGGAAACTTATCATTGAATTAAAAATAAAATGCTAGATCTATAGTAAAATATATACAAACCTCACGAATTCTTGAATATGTATCATCTGTTATTATTACCCATTATATGTATGACACAGACCAAAAGCAGTGCAAAATTATTTTAGATCTATTAAATATTTGAAAATACATTTATAGAGCAGGGCCAGAAGTAAGGAAGGCGTTTGGTAGGTGGAGAGGTGATAAAAGTCAAACCCTGTCAGATGATTTTGAGAATTTTGTGTTAATATTTGTTTGACAGTGTTGTATTGTAAAATAAAAATAATACCAAACATTTTCAATGATTACTGGTCAAATCTGACAATTAGGGACTAGAAATAATAATTTAAACGAGTAATAATATCCTAATTCATAATTCTACAAAATTTCAATGGTTATTCCCATAAATCCAAGGATTTATGGAAGGGTCTAAATAAACTTCAGTCCAGAAAGCAAGAAATAACCCTACCTATTTCACTGCATAAACCTGAAGAAATAAATAAGTACTTTTGTTCTGTTTTTGACCTATTAGAATATTATAATACATGCATGGAAACAAACTAGCATTTGATTTTATAACTGTCAGATAATTTAATAAACTACTCCATAATATCAAATCTAATGCCATGGGTTTTGATGCTGTGTCAATCTCCATGCTGAAGTACTGTAGTCCGCATATTAATAATTACATTATGTACCTTCTAAACTACTTTCCAGCATCTTGGAAAATTGCAACAATTAGACCACTTTGTAAAGTTGCAAAACCTCAACATTTTTCTGATTTAAGGCCTATTAGTATTCTGACTGCGATGTCCAAAATTCTTGAAAAGGCTATCTATAATAGAATTTCCCTTTATATTGATAAAAAGGAAATACTTCAATTAGGGCTGGCACTTAGAATCAGTTTTACTGTATGCCAGCTCTATTTTGCAGTGTTACATTAAGTGTTTGTTTTTTTACAATTATATTTTTTTTGTTCCATATTATGTGTAAGCTGCAAATAAATGAATTTATTATTATTATTATTGCCAGGTTTCCAAAGCATAGCCCTATTCTGCAGCTTCTGTAGTCAGTTCAACTCATTTTGATTTAGTAAAAAGAGTATTGTAGAGCAATAATTTACTGGAACCTTTAATGCATATAATTAATTGTATTTTTAATACAGGAATCATCCCTAAACAATTTAAAACTTCAATTATAACACCTATTTATAAAGCTGGTAATCCAAAATTAATAACTAACTATAGACATAGGCCTATTAATTTAATTAGTAATGTGGCCAAAATATTTAAGAAATGTTTGAAAGATAGACTGACAGATTTTTTAAAAACTAATGACTTACTTCCCAAGCACCAATATGGCTTTACTGAGGGTCTTAACTCAGGAGATGCTATGCATGAATTGATTTCATATGTTACTGATGAAATAAATACTGGTAACAAGTGTATAGCTATATTTCTAGATCTAGCAAAAGCATTTGACACGGTGCCACATCAAAAGTTCTTAAATGTTCTTGAACAGAATGGAGTGAGGGGCATTGTGTTGAAGGTTTTTGAAAATTATTTGACACACAGACAACAGAAGGTAAAGGTCAGAGACAATGTGAGTAACCCTGAAAATATACAAATCGGAGTGCCTCAAGGGACTGTTCTGGGACCTATACTATTTAATTTATACATTAAGAGCTTAACTCAGATTGATATTCAAGGTAAAGTTGTATCATATGCTGATGATACAGTGCTAGTCTTCAGTGATAAAGATTGTGAAGCATGATCTATGAATCTCATCTGCTTGTCAATCATTAGGGGGCGTCCATTAATAACGTGAGGTATTTCTGAGGATTGTTTGACCCCCTCTCCCCCCCTGGTGAGATTTCGTAAGATTTTCCTCAACTCCCTCCCCCCTCCCCTAATCTCTCGTGAGATTTTTCCAAATTTGTGTTTTGGGTGTAAATGCGTTGGATTATTAAAAAAACAAACACAATATATTTTATTACTTTTATTTAAGACTAAAAATTTTTAGAAACATTCTTTACTTTAATTTAATTTTCACGCAATTTTACACCGTTTTCTACTAGAAAAAAAATACGTCAGATTTACAAAGACCCCCCTCTCCCCCAAGTGAGATTTGGAAAGATTTAGCTTGATCCCCTCCCCCCCCTTGAACACCTCACGTAATTAATGAACGCCCCCTTACCCCTAAGTATTTGAATTTTTCTACTAACTGTATAGAATTTCCTTCAATTGTTATGTTATATTGTTTATCAACAAACTGTGTTGCTACTTATCAGCATACATTTTGTTTTATTTGTGTTAATTTTCAACAAATTATTGCAACACCATTTATAAACATGTTGCAGTGTTCCATTAACAACTCTTACCAAATTATCTGAATCCTTACAAGAAAAATATATTAGGGCATCATCAGTAAACAGGTGAATGTCACATTGATCCTTGAAATCAACAATGACATTAAAAACAACAGGGGACCCAATATACTTCCCTGTGGAACACCTCTGATATAGCTAATTTCCTCTGACAAAATGTTATTTACTTTTAACTTTTGTTTTCTCTTACTATACCCATACTTTTCAATTTTTTTATCAAATGTTTTTTAGCAGTCTCGAATGCCCTTTGAAGATCTATAAAAACTACCAATGTTAGATAGTTTTTATCAAATTTATATTTCTAATCATATAAAAGACACTGCATAGCTGATTCACAGTTATGTTTACTTCTGAAGCCCAATTGTATTCTAGTAATAAGTTTATTTTGTTCTAAAAAATTAACAATTTGTTCATAAACGACCTTCTCAATGATTTTTTCGATACAAGTTAACATACTAATAGGCCTTAAATCTGTAGCTTTATTTGCGTTTTTTGTCTTTGGAACAGGCACTATCATAGCAATTTTTATAACATTAGGTAGGGTCATGGCACTACTTATGGCCACTACCCTACTTATGGCCATTTCTTGCTTTAAGACCTAAAAATAAACGTTTGGCAACATTGTAAACTATAATGGTGGTTCGAGAAGGTAAATGAGCATGTGGTTACATGATTGGGTAGGTTTGCAACTAACAAACCAAGTCCATTGAAAATCAGTAAAATACATAGTTAGCATGTGTAATACAGAATTTATCTGTAAACATTGGAACAAAACTCAGATTTAGTAAAGATATTTTTGAAAATGTTCCATTCCAAAGGTAAGTAGATGTTAATACCCAATCATATTTTTTTTAATAAAAATAAATATCAATGTGACCACAAGTAATGACAAGAAATTAAGAATTCATGAGTTATGGCCTCAAGAGTGGCTAAAAGAAAAATCTCATATTTTACTTATGCCCATCGCAGTTATTGTGTGGGTTGTGGGAGTTACTTGTTTTTTTAGCTAAGAAGATGAAATGTCACTGGTATCTGACAGCAGTGGCAGTTTCTCAGATATAGAACCACCAGTAATTATGCAGTTAGGCAAAACATTAAAACCAGGCGACTCTATATTGATACAGTTTAGTGCCTGTGACAAAAGCAAATCGATCGTATATAAATAAATATGTACACTAAACTATGGAGAATGAAATCACAAAGAAAAAATTACGGTTGGATATACAGGGTGTTTCATAATATATGCGCAGGACTTCAGGACGTGATAGCTCGTCCAAAAATATGAAAAAACGTTTCTATTAACTTACCCTCTAAAATGTACCATTTTCGAGATACAGGGTGTTGAAATTGAAAAAAAAATTCTACGTCACTGGATAAAGTACGGTTTTGAGACGCCTATTTGAACCGCCAATGTTTTCTACACAAAAAAGGTACTCTTGGTCATACGCTCTAAAGTCAACCGTTTTCGAAAAAAATCAAATTTTGTTTTATTTCCAAAAATTGACCATGTATTTCAACATTAAAATTTGACTCACAAAAAGTTTTTGTCACTGCTTAAGGTAGTTCACTCGTAAAACAGCTTTTCTTAAGAATTCAATAAAATTTAAATAGGTTTATGAAAGTGTCGTTTACGTAACTAAAAAAAATTAGATTTTTTGACCATCTGTGAAACGAGATATTAACAATAAAAATGTGCATAATTAACACTCTTGAAGCCTATCATGTACACAAGCAATGCATTTATTTCAAGATATCTCGAAAATGGTTCTTACCATATTTTTTAAAAACTAATGTTAAATAAATAAAGAAGTTATAAAATTTTATAAATAATCGCTGAATTTTTTGACCTTCTTAGTAAAAAGATACAGATTTTTAAAATAAAAATATTTTTAAAGCAGTTGACGAGTAGTTTCGTAAAATTATGCCATGTCATTTAAATTTTTTGAAAGGGTTGCTCCCCTCCAGTAAGGGATGAAATTAAGGGTAAACTATTCATACAAAAATGTACATTGTAGAAATCAAAAATCGACGTGTCTCGGCGATTTTCCTAACAAGACTCCAGTAATGAGTTAGATAGGGGGGGTAAGACTTATGGTGCTCACTGTATATCATATTATTATTATTATTATTATTTACACAAAATTTCTGAAGCATGTCATCCATAATAGCCACGTTAAAAATATAAGATTGTTGCATCAGAAATTCCATTGCTTCTTCTCTGTGTTATCACATATTTTTCTTTTTCTAAAACTTCAATTTAATATCTTTGCTATTACAGGTTAATGGTACAATTGGAAGTTCGAATATTGGGTTTCATATTCTCTTTGTTCCTTTTATTATTTATATGGGATTCATTTTTTGCAAATACTGAACAATTAACTAGTAATGCCAAATATTCAGATGTCTTCGATAATACACGTATTATTGTCTATGACACCATACTTAATCTGAAATCATTCAGAAAAGAAAATCCATCAACGGTAAGACGTTTAATTTAAAATATACCAAATTTACTAAATTAAAATATGTTTTAGTTTTGTATTTCACTATCATTGGCCTTTTTTATTCTACGTCTAATAGCAACAACCATATCTGGATACGAGGCTGTTTACTGCTTACTGTTACTTACCTTTTTCTTGCCATTAGGATTCAAAATGTTGCCAGAAGAAAAAGCGGAAAATTATAAAAATAGTATTAAATCCATTTTTAATATTACAGGTATTTATATTATTTTTTTTTATATTGAATTATATTTTATAGCTAAAATGTTGCAGGTATTCTAGCTGAAGAGGAGTTAATTCCTTTTATTAGCGATAAAGATTTTGCAAATAGAGATAATGATTTAGACAGTTTGTTAACTGATAGGACTGCAGGTAAGCTAATGTTTAATATTATGTTATTTCTTGCGTCAAAAAAAGTAACAGAAAATATTGAAACAACAATTTGAAAATGTTTTTCTCTATTTTCTATTATTTTGAATTAATTTAAGTACGAAACAATCTTTATTGGGGGTAATCGCGAAGGGCTATTGACCGAATTCTTTTGGTTCCTAAATTTTATGCGGTTAATATTTTTTTTGTCTTCATATTATTCTTTATCATTTTTGTCATTAATTTCTCTATAATTTATCATATTGGAGTGAAATTTTAGGAAATGTGAAAAATTCTTATGTGGCAATGAACATAGGTGTGAAAAAATGTTTAAAATAAAATGTGTATGGAATTTTTTTATCTTTAATTCGTATTGTAAATACTTTTTGCTTAAATGGACTGTTCTTTATGGAAAGTTTTATGTTTGACATATCAAACATTTTAATTTAAGGGTATGGTCCAATATTAAGAGTTATTGCTCTGGACGCTCGAATTTCGTTTCAGGGGAAATTTGCATCAGGTATCTCCTCTAATACTCCCACCTCAAAATATAGAAACCATTGTCAGAGACATTCATTCAATTGCATATTGCAATCCGTAACTACCGCCTAGGATATACAAATATTGTTTTGGGATGGACTCAGTATGGCTGCGCTAACTTATGAAGACAGTTGGCAGCATATAGAAAACTTGTTTATTAATAATTTTGGGGAAAAATGTATTCCTTATAAAAACTTAAAAAAAACAAGCATCATATATAAAATTTTATCAGTCGTAAGTCGTATACGAGGTTTGACAAAATTAAAAGCAAGTGTACAGATAGCTCAAAAAAAATAGATATTTGATGGTTGTATTTTGAGATTTAGAACATGAACAATTTTTCATTGAGAATAGGTACTTTTTTTTTCTAAAACTAATAATAAAAAGTATTTCCTATACAAGTTGACTACTTATGTAGACACTGTATATTATTACATATCTAAAAGTTTATTAAAATTTAAATATAATTTATGTATATTATTTTGCATTTGCATTATTTTGAAGCAATGTTCAATGGTCTGTTTGGTCAAATTTGACTTAAGTGATAACACTCCTAGGGAACTTATCAGTGTAAGTTAAATCTGATTTGCTGATGCACGTGACTGAAAATGAATGATTTTAGTTGGTTTTCTATTCATGTCAGAAATTTTCATAGAAATTGGACAACGTGGTAAAGAATTATCGCTCAAAATACATTAAAAAATTAAGAGTTTGATGATTTTCTCATGGACCTCATTGGTATATCTTGACCACCCCTGAGGTATCTTCTTTCTAACAAAAAAATATTCATAGAAATCCGATGACGTAGTAAAATATTATCTCTGAACATACATAAAAAAAATATTTTATATTTTATAGAAGCAATCCTAAACAAAAAAAACAACAAAAAAGGATTCAAAACTAAAACAAAACTAGATTGTTTTTAATTTATTTAACGTCGGTTTAAAATGTGTTGTTACTCTTTTCTTTTTCCTTATATCAGTTCCGAAAATACTTTATTTAAGTTCGGACATGCCCTTTGAAAAATTTATTTTTCATTAAAATTTGACAAAGATTTCTTCATTTTCTTTTTTTTTTAATAAATATTTATGGTTTTTATTAAAAACGTTTACATAATGGTGTTATCCTTTTGAAAAAATAATAAAATATAATTATTGTTGTGCCTTCTAGAATTAAAAGCATTTGCTCGAAATTCACACATTTCAGTTGTAATAATAAACAGTGCAACAGCTCTTAACTAATTAACAATATTTCCTTTCAACAAACTGTGTAAGTATTTAGGTATGTACCTAATAATTATTATTTTTATCTAAACGAAAGTTACAAATCTAAAAAGATTATTTGTACTGGCGAGTCCGACACTGATAAAAATTGAGAAACGCCAACCAAGCCTCGGGCAGTGCTTTACACTAGTCGATTGAAAACGAGTCACGCCGAGCAATGCGTCATTGAAAATGCAATCGTGGAGAGAAGGGAGTCAAAATATTTGGTTTTATAGATATTTCTGGGAATAGCAACCTTTCCGTATTTATATGATTACATCGTTATTTCAAATCCAATTTTTATTTTTATTTTTTTATTCTTTTAAGAAAAGATGAAACTACATTTACATCGTTATATTTGAAAAACAATGCATTATTAATATAATAATTTGTCTGGTAAAGTTAGGTTCTTTTTAACAATTTTATTGAACTTTTAGATTTTTTTTTGGTTGAACCGTTTATATTTTATTTAAAAGCGTCTGTAGGATGATAGTCCAAGCCTTTACCTTTTTGCAAAAAAAAAATTAATAAAATATATTCATTATTGTGCCGTCTAGAATGAAAACCAAATACTCGAAATTCACACATTTTGATTGCATTTGTGAGCGGTGCAATAGCTCTTAACAGATTACTAACCGCAAGTAAAGGCTAGTTCATGTAGTTGCGAATCGCGAATTGCGAATCGCGAAGGTCGCTGCCATTGGTCAATATCACAATAATGACAAGATGGAAATTTTGACAGCTCGAAAGTTGAATTTCTTGCGAATTCGCATTATTCAAAATCTGGGGGGCGGGAATCTTGAAATCGTTTTAATATTTTGCGAATATCGCACAAATTTTATGTGAGCGCAAGCGTAGTAGCGCCTGCTAGAGTTTGTTCGTTTGTTGTGGATTATGATATAGGTTATCATTTGTATTATATTTGCGGTATTTGCTAGTATGTTCATGATATTCTTCTTTGTTTTTTTTTTAGTGTGATTTAGCCGAATATATGCTAAATTGTGATATTGATAACAGAGCCCAAACTGATGTTATTTACACAGACTTTTCTAAGGCCTTCGACAGACTTGATCATGACATTCTGCTTAACAAACTTGTAGCTTTTGGATTATCTCCTTCTTTAATTTCACTATTTCAATCCTATCTATGGGATCGAAAGCAATATGTCCAGCTTAATGGTTTTAGGTCTGCTGAATATAGTGCTTCTTCTGGTGTTCCACAAGGGTCGAATCTAGGACCCCTCCTTTTTATTATGTTCATTAATGATATTGCAGATGTTATAAATGTAAATTTGCTTTTGTATGCTGATGATCTAAAACTATACTGCCTCGTAGAGAAGATAGGTGATTGCGAGAACCTTTCAGCAAACCTAACACGGATTGTTGAATGGTGTTATCAAAATAACTTGTCACTAAACCCAGATAAATGTAAAGTTATGTCGTACAGTTTAAAAACGAATATCCTAATATTTAATTATTCAATAGAAAACGTTGCTCTTGAGCGACCGAAAACATTTACTGATCTTGGCGTCACGTTTGACACTGCACTATCATTTAATAAGCATATTGATAATGTTGTATCCTCCTCCTATCGAATGTACGGATTAATTGCACGTAGCAGTAGTGATTTCAAAGAAACCTCTACCTTAAAAACTCTATTTTATGCTTTTATAAGATCAAAGTTAGAATATGCTTCAGTTGTGTGGAGCCCCTTTTATCAGTATCATATAGATCGAATAGAAGCAATTCAAAGACGATTTTTAAAACTGCTAAGCCTGAAAACTGATGGCATTTATCCTCTAATAGGTACACCTCACTCTGAATTACTACAAAAGCATAACTTTTTCAGTCTCGATAGAAGGCGTGATTATTATAGTGTAGTAGTAACTTATAAAATTATTAAAAGTATTATTGACTGCCCAACCTTATTAGAAAAGTTTAATATTTGCATTCCCAGAATTTCTTCCAGACACCCGAATACTTTTTATATAAATACATCTCGCACAAATGTTCTGGAAAATTCTCCGCTCCATACCATGTGTACAGTAACAAATTCTATTGTCAATGAACTTGATATATTTAGTTGCAATTTGTCAGATATAAAATCTCACTTTTTATCTTAGTTAATTTGTTACCTATTACGAAATACAAGTTCTTTTTATGTGCTTAACATTCATATAAAAATTGTGATCTATTAATAATTATATTCTGTCAATTCCTGCTCTGTAATTGGGTTTATGACCTGTAGAGTATTGTATTATAAATAAATAAATAAAATAAATAAATATTTTGTTCTTTGTTGTTTCCTGTTTAAATGTTTCACAGACGTAAACTGCGTACCATTAATTCTAATAATATGTATTTTTTAACAATAAATAAGGCTAATTCATTATCGTATTCGTCATTCATTTTATTTTATATAACTATTTATCGGTAGCAGACACGAATCGGGGTTATGTCACTGAACTATATAGGGTTATGTATTGTTGTGGAATCAGTGTTGTTTCTAGGGATTCTTGAATTGTATAACTTTTAATGTCAAAATTGTACACTTTTACGTTCGATTGTACAACCACTAATTAGTCTACTACCACAGCTTATACAATACAGCTAAAACACTCTCTTGGCGGCAACGGTTTGCGTCGATTTCGTCGCGCATCGCTTAAGCTCCGCCTTCGAAGGGAAAAGACGGTTTTGGCGTTCAGAAGCGTACTTAGGCAAGGTGTTGAGTCGTGCGTATAATTTCGTTGATTGTATAATTTCGTGGAGCCTATAATTTCGTTGATTTTGTTTGAGTTAAAGGTACTGTTATTATTTTGGTGACTCTTTAGCTGTGAGTAGAATGAGTTTGTGCAGTCAAAAGCTGTTTTAATAAGGGTTATACCTGCAAGAAAACATTCTTTAGTACTACATTATAAGAAATTTTCATTGTTAAAAATATAATTTATTAGTGCGTTATTGTTCATTATTTTGTTGTAGACACGCAAGAAAGTTTTAAATAAAAGTTATATGGATTTGAAAAATACCTACATATTTTAAAAATATCTTTGGATATACAGGGTGTCACGTTTTTGCCTGGAAAATTAAAATGTATGTTTTTTAAATGGAACACCTTGTATTTTATTTTATGATGAAATTATTAACACCCTAAATTATTGTAAAGACGAATTGCTACAGAAAAATTTTATCAGGTATGTGTGTGGTTACCTTTTAATAAAAGCCTTGCGGATCCACTCCTGCGATACCTGTCTTAAATATAACAAAGATCACGTTGAATTAGACGATTTTTCTTTTTATTGGTTTTAAAAGGCATATGATAACGCCAATTCAGATACATTTGGAAATCTGCAACTGTCAAATGATGAATTTGTAGAACTAATATTCAATATTGAAAAGATATTTTAAAATAATTTTGAAGAATTGGCTACAAAAAATAACATTTGTACCACACTTTTAGAATTAATTAACCCAATACCCTTTAGTCATCCATGCTAACGTTTTCCAAAAGAATAACTTATTTTATTGTATGTTTAATCTCAATAACTAAAAAATATACTGACAATTAGTTTGACAGAATTGTCATTTATTTAAAATTTTAAAAATAATAGCAGTCGGTTGATCAAAATATGAACGGTGATTGGCGAATTTATTTTTTTTTGCAGTGTTCTCACTACCTAGAATGGATATGAAATATATTCGTTCAATTGAAGGCAATAGCATACTTTTTCGTTTTGTAATCTGTGCATGGATATTAGCCAATCTACGCACATACGAAAAATTATGTTATTGCGATCAACTACGAATATATTTCATAACCATTTTAGGTAGTGAGAACACTTTAACAAAATTAAATCTACAAATCACAGTTCATATTTTGGTCACCCAACTCCTATTATTTAAAAATTTTTAAATAAGTGATAATTCTGTTAAACTAATTGTCAATATATATTTTAGTTATTGATATTAAATATACATTAAAATTTTTGTGTAGACTCGATAAATAATAGCATTTTTGTTTTTATTATGTCCACATTTAAAAAAAATAAATTTTAATCAAACTACATGATACTAATTTAATTACTAGTATTAAAACTAAAGTCCTGAAAGTTTCGGTGAAGATGAGGACAGAACATCTGCCTTCCATGCGAAAAGCCCGGGATCGAATCTAGGCCGAGGACTAATTAATTTTTCATGTTTATTTTATTTTATAAATTAGTCAACTTCGTAAATTATTTTAAAATTAGTTATTTTGTCTAAATAACCTAAAATAATTTTTTAAATTTGTAGATTTTCGTTAGTGGGTCGTAGAAAAAATATACTGACCATATCGAGTGGATTGTTCATATCACAATCAGACGATTGAGTACTCCGCCTACGACGTCGTGCTCAAACTTCGTCTTTGTGTGATATGGCTATCATATCCATCCTTGTTGAACAAACTACAATTTATTTGTTTTCTTGGTTTAAGTTTTACATCAGAAATAAGAACTAAATTAATTTACTTTTCAAGTTTTCTTGTAAAAATCGATATTACTTTCTCCAAGTACAAATTTAGTACCTACCTAAAATAAGTACTAATTATGTAATATCGTGTAATATTGTAATTCAAATTTCACATTACTATAAAGTTTCAAAATTCCCTACTTCGGTATGGTCAGATAAAAATTGAATATATTATATTAATAAAAAATGTTAAAGTATTACTTCTACAAATCTGTATTTCAATTAATAAGAATACATCTAAATATAACCAATATTGTTAAAATAAAAGCACAAATTCTTTATAATTCCAAAATACCATAGAGTTCCCAGACCTCAGTCGAAGCATTCGTTTATCTAGGTATAAACCCTTTGCGCGAAGAGTAACACTTGCCAGAGACACGGGGTACCACTTGATTTGCATCCACGAGCGTGACACATTTCTTTAACAATTGAAGCCCTTGGTGTAAAAAGGATCCAAGTCACAATTTGTCGTGAAGTGACTGTTTTAGCTCAAAACATTTGTTAACGAGGATTTTACTAGCCACATACAAATTATTTTACCTCTAATCCGAAAGATGTGCTATTTTTCGTAATATTTATATTTAAATAATTTTTTTAATTATATTTGACAGATTTAAAACAAATTAAAAATTTAATTTCCCAAAACTTACTTAACATGGCATGTAACCAACCTTATTACGTCAAGGTTTTCAATTTTTTCAATAATAAAAAAATTGCTTAATCCGGGCCCGACTTTTCCCTTTAATCTAACAGAGATAGCACCATTCCGTCTTGCTTGGTTCTCGACCGCCAGATCAAAGACGCCGACACGGAGTTGTGGAGCTGTATTGTATAAGCTGTGCTACTACTTCCCAATGCTTAAAATTCTTCTTTTATCCAGTTTAAAAAATGTTTTCGATGTAAAATGGTGTACTGATTGGTCGCGAATGGCGCCAAATTCAAACATTATTGTTTTATTAATTTTAATGCATACGATTTACGGTATACCAGATTTTACATAAATATTTAGCAACTTCAAATTGTACAACATTTCTACCTTTTTTCAAAAGTGCGTACAACCACATAACTGATTGTACAACTTTTTGTACAATTGCACAACCAGGAACAACACTGTGTGGAATAATACCAACTGCCGAATATGTTTTAGTGAAAATAATAAATATCCCAGAATCCTGTCAAAACATTCGCAGGTACATGCATTGACATAAAAAAAACTATATTTTTTTGCGAATTTCGCTTTCGCAATTCGCATCTACATGAACTAGCCTTAACTAGGATTTTTTGACAGCGGTTCTTGAAAGATTTACGTCACTTTTGTAACAGATTGACATTCGACTTAATAGTTTCCGTAAAAATATAGCGGTTAGTGAATTGACGTTTGAGTCACCATTTTCAGGTAACCGCGTCCCTAATTTAACCGATTTTTTAGGAATGTCAGTTAGTTTTGGGCCGAGTAATCGATATTTCGGTTAATAACGGACCATACCCTTAAGAGCGATATCCATGGTTAGAAACTGGCTTAAAACGACTTCAAGGTTCTCTTTCTCAGTTTTAAATATTTTTTTATAAAATTTGGTATGCCTACTAAGCAAATGATAGAGAACCCCGCTGTAGAGCCCGAATTCAGAAAAACTTATTATTTAATTATTTCTATACAAATTATGAAAATTATTGCAAAAAGGAGTCTTTGCCGGGAATTGTTATACAAAAATCAACTAATTCTTTCCAATACACTTTTTTGTCTAAAGCGTATATTTTTTGAAAACCTTGAATTACGAAATCTGAGAAAATCTGTCGAGATTCGAATCCATATTAATTGATTTGGCAACAAAGCGGCGGACGTTGGCGGTGCATGCAGTACCGGAAAATTAGGATAAAAGTATTTATGTAGTCATTTAAGTCGCTTATAATGAAATTATTAAAAAACTATATTCTTTTTAGTTCAAGTGTAGGTGTTTTCGTTTCGTATTTAGTTAATGTGTTTATATGAACTTTTATGTGTAAGCTGAGTTATAATAATTTGTGGTAAAAATGGGAAAACTTTCGTAAATGCCGAAAATATTTCCGTTTAGACGGAAATCTATAATATCGTGCTAGATTACTTATAAAAAGACAAACACTAGCACCTCTTATTCCAGTCCACTTCAGTTCCTGCCCTTCTAAGCATAAAAGTCAAAATATATGGGAAATTAATATACTAAGTATTGAATAGAAAAAGAACTTTTAGCTTTAAAGCAATATTCACAAATTTAAGGCGGATGTCCAACAAATGTGGTTTATTTGTGGATGCTGAATATGGTTTTTTAGGTTCCGACGGTTTATTAGGAACCGACAGTATTATCGAAATTAAATATCTTGCCACTGCTTCAAAACTGACTCCGGAAAAAGCAATGGTTGACAACATAATAAAATTTGCAATTATTAATGATAATGGCAAAATGCAATAATTGTTCAGGGGCAACTTCACGTAACTAAACGAAATATTTGTTTTTTTATTATTTTGATACCTTTAAGTATGTTAGTAGAAAAAATAAAAACAGATGAAAGATTTTGGTGTATATGAAAAACAAACTAAAGCAATTTTATTTAGACTGTATACTACCCGAGATCTTAGATCCACGTTTCACTAGAGGTTTAAAAATTAGAAATCCGAGTAGAAATCCGACCAATAATCAATAAAAATTATTATTTTTATTTCTTCTTTAATAATAAATCATTTTACTCAATGTTATTTTTATATGTATATTTTTAGTACTAGAAAATATTTTTTTCTATACCCAAATGGATATTAGCGTATCTACGTACAGAATACAAAACGAAAAAATATGCTATTGCGTAAAATGAGTTATACTTGTGTAGAATCGATAAATTATAGCATTTCTAGTTTTATTTGATCTATATTTAGAAATAAATATTTATAAATTTTTAGGGGGGTGGGTGGCTCAGTGGTAGAGTCTCTGCCTGTGGATCCAAGGGTCCCAGGTTCGAATCCCACCGTTGGCCGGGATTTTTTCATTTAATTTAATTATTTAAAATTAATTCTGATGCCTTGGTAGCATTCCCCACTCGACCATTTACTGTTGGGTTCTAATTAACAGTGCTGTTTCTAAAGTGGCGCAGGGAAACAGTAACAAAGCCTACACAGAACACGAGGCTAATAACTTTAGCAGTTGATACCGATGACACCAAATTAAAAAAAAAATTATAAATTTTAATAAAATTATATGAAATCAATTTAATTTATATTCACTCTTGCTACACAAACTACTATTTTCTACATCCACATGGAAATGCTTTTTTCTATACTCACATGAATATTAGCTACTCTACGCACATACTACAAAACAAAAAAGTATGCCATTGCGTTCAACTGAACGAATAAATTTCATATCCATTCTACCTACTAAGAATACTGCAAAACAGTTAAATCCACCAATCAGATTATATTTTGGTCACCCGGCTACTATTATTTTTTAAATTTTACGTAACAATTCTGTCAAACTAACTGTCAGTATATTTTTGAATTATTGAGATAAAATGGCAAGTGTGACGATGGCGTGAGGACACGGAGTTTATCTCCAAGCGAGAGGCCCGAGTTCAAATCAGGGCTGGGGACTAATTAAATTAAATCTTTTTGTATTTTTATTTTATAAATTAGTAAAAGTCTTATATTATTTTAAAATTATTTATTTTGTCTTAATAAAATACTTTTTTAAATTTGTAGAATTTCGTTAGTGTGTCGTAGAAAAAATATACTATACAACTCGAGTGGATTGTCCATATCGCACTCAGACGATTAAGCACTCCGTCTACGGCGTCGTTCTTAAACTTCGTCTTCATGCAATATGGCCATCATATCCAATTTTGTTGCACAAACTACTATTCACGCACAGACTACAAAACGAAAAAATATATTATTGCGTTCAACTCAACGAATATATTTCATATCCATTCTAGGTAGTGAGAACACTGCAAAAAAATTAAATCCACCAATCACAGTTTATATATTGGACACCCAACTACTATTATTTTTAAAATTTTAAATAAGTGACAATTCTGTCAAACTAATTGTCAGTATATTTTTTAGGTATTGAAATTAAACATACATTAAAATGAGTTAATTTTTGTGTAGAATCCATAAATAATTTTAATTTATTTTTATTTGGACCACATTTTAAAAAATCTTAAATTTGAATCAAACTACCTATATGAAACTAATTTAATTTCTACTATTAGAACTAAAATTTTAAATGTGGAGGTGAAAATGAGGATACGGCATCTGTCTTTCAGGCTAGAGGCCCGAGTTCAAATCTGGGCTGGGGACTAATTAAATTAAATATTTTTTCATGTTTATTTTATTTCACAAATTTGTGAAGTCATAAATTATTTTAAAATTAGTTATTTTCTCTTTTCCTAAAATAAATTTGTAGATTTTCGTTAGTGGGTCGTAGAAAAAAATATACTGTACAACTCCAGTGGATTGTCCACTGTTGTTGCACAAACTAGTATCAAATGGATTATTATTTAAAAAACGTGTTTTTATACAGGGGATTTGGAAATAAGTACGGAAGATTTTTACAAATTGTTATCAAAGTTATTTTGTTAAAAAAAGTTCCTATAAAAGTAGGTCAAAACATACTTCGTTTCCGGGATACAGAATGTTTAAATTTTAATTTAATAAATTTTATTAATTATTTCAAATAGTTTTAAAGATATTTACTCTAAATTTGCAAAAAAAACTTTGAAGAGACAAATAAGTATTTTTTGGGGTGTTCCAAATATTTCTACTTGTACCAGTGGGTTTGTGCGAGAATGCCACTTTTTTAATAAAAAAAATACTGCGCCACTGACTTTTTCGATCTATATTTTTTTTTTATAAAATAACTTCGGCAAACATTCCCTAAAATCATTCACACTTACCAACAAACACCCTGTACATAAGAAAATGTAGAAATAGGTACTTTTTAGATATTTTTCCGAAATAATCATAGAAAATACATATGCATATTTAAAAATATATTTCGTAAATAAATTAATTAGTTAGAAAAAAAGATTTTCGAAAATGTTACACCAGGTTATACCTTTAAAAAATATTTTAAACGAGAAAACAAAACAGAAATACTCTTTGTTAGACCGGACCTGCGATTTATCGGCCTTTTTTATATTTTAAATCATCTATAGTTTATAAGTAATAAATTGAAGGGAGCGTAAGTCAGGGAATAGAGCAACGTTGCCAAAGTGGGTTCAGATGCACTAAAAGTTGTCAGTGTGTTCTAAACCTGAATTTGCTGTTAGGTAGCGCATGGATATCGCTCTTAATTTCTTTGCTATATTCTTCGTCAGTGATTACATAAACATAATTTTGTATGTTTTTTGTTTTTAATTTATTATTTTTATTAATTTTCCGTTTCTACCCAACTAAGAATTCTACTCCATTTTTTAGATTCAGTTTCAACTTCACTCATAAGTGGAATAAGCGCAATGCCCTCATACTTAGATGTGGGAGAAATGCAAAATGATGTCCAAGAAGAAGACTTGTTACCTAATCGAAATATCACGGGGGACTTTTCTAGTGAATCGGATTCAGAACACAGGGAAATAAGTTTTGCTTCATCACACTTCAGTAGAGATAGTTCTTCTGAAGATGAAAGACTGTTAGAAAAAGATATTTCGTTTAATAATGTAGAGGAAGAATCTAAAAATTCTACGTTTCCTGGAACATTATTGAACATGGTTAAATCTATAGTTTATAAAAATGACACGCCAGTCAAAAGACAGGATAGTGATGGTAGCAGCACTAGCAGCAGTGATTTTGAATTTGTTAATACAGACGATATCAAATAATTTTTAAGTTTTTAACTGATTTGAGAGTGATATTTTTATTTTAAGATATTAATTGTAAATTATTTATTTACATTAATTTATTTACTTGTAAATAAAGTTAGTTTAAGATTAGTATTTTTACTACACACTGTTGAGCAATTTTTTATTTTCTCGATTATTAAAATAAGTAAATGAATCTTAATGACTACTTAGTTTATATTTATGATATTAAATGTTGTGATTAACAAAACCGTTGAAAAGACTTCAGTAAATGAAAAATTTCCCAAATAAGTTCTTACAATACAGGTATGAAGAGGGGTCCAAGAAAAGTGCCCTGTAGTACTCAATATTCTGTTCCCACTTAATTACTAACATAATTTACTATTTGTACCAATAAGCCTATGGTTTAAGCAACAAGAAGTTACTTTCAACTTTACTCAGAGGTGAAAACATTGATATTTAGACTCGATCTTTTATATTTCTGAAAAAGTGATAATGATAGGTCTTATCTAAATAAATAAAATCGTTTATGCTGAGGGACTGATCTATCAACGCGCAGCTAAAATTATTAAGTCTAGAAAGTTGAAATTTGAAACACAGGTGGAGGAGAGGGGGGGGCGAATGCTTGTAACACAAAAATATAAACAAATAATAATTAAGGGCCTATTTATACCCACTTATCATTAGTATTATGATTAAGGATTAAGTTGAACCTTCACAATGTAATGGAGACATTTATACTTGATTTATGATTAGTATTAGCATCAGTGTTGCCACCATCCGATGAAGAAATTATCGTGCACTGCTGCCAACATTATCGATTTTTCTTAAAAATTATGTTACAATTTTCATTTTGTTGTTTTGAAAAACGTCATGCATATTTTAATTTATTTATAATCGCATAAAAAATCAAATAAAAAATAACCCAAAAACTTAAATTTAGTCCAAAATAATTCAGTATCAAAATGAATATCAACATGTCTATCTTCCTCGTGTGCATACGATGATCTGATCCATCTCCTTTGTAACATTAAAATTGTAGCTTTCACCATTACACTTTGAAAGGCTATAATAGTGAATTTACAGTGCCATTGTACGAATTCTTTAAACATGAAATTTTGTACTAGTATTTGTCAATTAATATTTAATTATTTAACTCTGAATAGTAATACAGTCACCACTGAGTATCAATTTTTTGTAAATTGCATAAGTTCTATGTTTTCCCGATTTACAATTCTAAGAAACGCTGTGTAGTCGGGGATTCCCCGCTCCGTGAAACAGACGTTTTCCAAGTACGGTAGTATTTATGTAGATGGCCCTTTGACTTTTATTATAGCTTTTTTTTTAATTGCCAAGAACGTCATACGTTAAAATGTTCTTAATTAAACCTATTTTTGAATATTTTTAAATAAAAACTAGTAAAAATATTAATAAAAACACATTTGAAACTCAAATATCTTAAAAAATATAAGAATACAACTGGCCTCTTACACACAGTGGCGGCTCGTGGGGCATTCGTTTTTTCCGTAGGAAAACAAGTTCTCCGCTTAATGAAAATGACATATATTTCAAAACAATCAGTTGGGGCAATAACGATTTCTGAATGTGACTACAGGGAGCTAAATATGACCACTTAAAATGCATTTGACTATGTATGTGGCTATTTAATCAACAAATCATTACATAAGACAATCTAAGGAATATTTAGTCCAGTTTAATGCTTTATTTCATAAGGTTGTCAGTAATTTGATAATAGAGTTAAAGCAATGCCAGAAACATATACGTAAACGTATCTAATGACAGCTACGCCTGCGCAATAGCTATTTTTCCCACGTATCTATTTACGTATAAACGTACGTATTCTCTGGAATAGGAGGAGCAGGGTCACCCTGTCAAACAAACTACTAATATTCAAAACTATTTTGAGACCAATCCTGACATATGGATGTCCGGTGTTTTGCTCTATGGCAAATACGCATTTCACCAAATTACAAGTAGCTCAAAATAGATGTCTTCGGCTAGCTTTGGGATACGATCGCTATGCCAGAATAGCCGACATGCACAGACAGACAGATACTCCACTCATCAAAGACTATATACTTGATGCAGCCGAAAAATTCTACAAGCGGTGCCTTCCCGATAATGTGAGAGATGATATCTTTAGCATATATCGGGGAGACAACGTGCGTAGAAAACACGGCTGCATCCATGCTAAACTCGACATCTATCAAAACAGACAATAACGCTCCCAGACATACTAAACAATATCTCGCACCGACTAGCCATTTACACAAAGTGGTCGTACGGCGGACTGATCGCTGGATCGGCCATCGGGGCAACAAACGCGAAACTTTACATTCGCGAGTGTTGCTTGGATGGTAGATACAAAGACCACTCTGTCTGTGGGATATACTAAAATACCTAAGACTTTACTAACGTACATACAAGGACAACCCTTTTTTTTCTAGCTTTTTCAGGGGACAAAAAACATAACTAAAACGCGACAAATCCCTACCCATTTCCCAATGCCGATTCCAAAAAGAACCTAAATTCCTCAATAATACCGAAACGGTAAGGAGTGAGGGCTGAAATATTTCCAATAGAAATCAAAAATGATTATTATAGGTGGACATGTCCTTCTCGGTCCCCTGGACCCGCACGAAAGGATATTATCTCGGTAGTGTTGTATATACTAATTAGTTTTGACATGTAGATAAATTTTTAATATGTAAATAAAATCTTCTAATGTAATGTACGTATTCTTACGTACGCCTAATACGCATTCTTATCGAGCCGAGCAAATGCTTCGGGAGCATCCGATCGCACCCGATTTAATAAAACTAATGACATATTGTAACTTTATACTGTTCTGTTTTTTAAATGTTGAGCCATAATACGAAACGAGTTTCATATATAACAAACACATCACACTTATTCTTAGAAAGTTCATTGAAAAAAAAAAGAATTAGTAAAATTACCGGACATTTTGATACTTGATCATAATAATTATAGCTCGTTTGCCAAGAGCTCTAGCAAGCCTAATTTTGTCGATTATTAAAATTGAATCTCGCATATAAAACATTATTTTCTATTTGTTTTATTATGTATTTGTAATATACAGCATCATCTAAATATTCATCATCATTTAAAGCCCTTAAATTCATAATTTACTCAATAAAACTAAGTACATAAGGTGATAAAGATGTAGATATGTTTGCGTCAGTGCTTTTGCTTTAACTATTGTTTTCTTCCAGATTGCTCGTTTAACGTATCGTCAATTTCCACGTTCACGTCAGAGATACGCATACGTATCTAGCATTGCTTTAACTCTCTAATCTCTGAAATACAACACGCATGCTCAACTCTTACGTTACGGACATTTATAAATAGACTTTATTTTTATGTCTTGCGTTAAGTTTCTACGGCGTTACTTTACGGTGGTTATAAATTATACTTTACGCCCTGGCAAGAAAACTAAGAGAAGTGAATTGATAAAAAAACGACAAATTCTTCATGCATTTAAGATCATCTATATAATTAAATTTGTATTTTTGCTATGATAATAATTTAAATTAATGAATTTAGTAATAATAATATTGCTATTCCAAGGGATTATTTAAAAATATTTGGTTTTAAATACAATTTGGTTTTCTCTCAATTAATTGATAAGAAAATTATGATAAAAGAGTTATTTTTTCTTCTAACTGTAACACTCTGTAGCTCAAAAATTAATAGGTTCACAACATATGTTATTAACTTTTCTTCTTAAAATCACTCAAGGATTTACAATCGATAATATGCTCCAAACAAAATGAAAATTAAATATTCGAAAATTGTTTTTCGTAGATCGCAAATCGAAATCCGAAGTCAGAATTATCTGAAATAAGTTTTTAAATAAATTTGAAATTTCGGAAACAATCTCAAAAATCCCCCTACAAATTATTAAGACCATCCCCGGACCCCAAATGTGAAAACAAATATTTGTAGATTTGAAAAAAAAAACCTGTTATAGGCGGGGGTCGAACCCACATCTTCACCTTTTCCGGAAGTGTTCCCTTACCGTGAGGACTCTTTCAAACAACGGTATTGTTCGTACGGAGAAAATTCGTACGAATTTTTTCCGTTTCTTGGTAGAATTCACACTTGACGGTTTTCTTCTCAGTGAACCGTCTTTAGCAATTGTATTTTATGTCAGTTGGTTATCCATGAATCGAAAGCGCACCGTTGCCATGTGGCTTTTGTACCGTCATATAGAAAAGTATCGGAAAAGACAATCGTATATACTGGGTGCACCCAATTAATAAGAAAAGAGATGAAGTGGGTACATCCATTTGCTTAATGAAACATTTAGGTGCAAACGAAAATACAATTTTTAATTACCTTCAGATGTCCATTGTATCTTCTGATAACTAGCTAAAAGACAATTTTCAGCGACAGATTACTCAAATGTAAAACTTAATTGAACCTATGGAAATGATGGCTGTGACACTGAAGTATATAAAGAGTTTTATGTTTGTTTCGTTTATTATCTTGTAACAAGTAATGTTGGTTTTACTTACCGTGTTTTAGCTCAATTTTATTAGGGCCGTGAGTAGCACTTAATAACCTTGACAAAACTTAACTATAGGAAAGGTATGGAGGGCGCCACCAAACTTACATAAACATATCATTTAAGGTGAATTATAATAGTTTGGCAAATATAATTAATATGACTGATGTTAAAACAGAACGTATATGTTTATGCAGGCAAGTAACAATTACAATCTACACAAGCCATGATTCGTTTAAATTACTTCTTTATTTAATGTTTCAAAGATAAAAGTGAAACTTATCTCAAAGTAGGACTGGTGTAGGTCTTCAATCTTTTCAAATAAGGACGGTCTCCTACAGCGATGCGTCTTCTTCTAAATATAAATTAACATGTTTGTAATCATAACTGCAACTATCTTCTAATCATAAATCAACATATTTGGGACCATAACTTCAACTGTATTCTAACCATTTGTTTAAAAAATATATTTTAAACTATGTTCTCAGCGGAGTTGTAATAAAACCATCCAAAGGTTGACTTATCTAAAAGATTGAGACCTTTTTGAAGTTTACGTAATAAGGAAAAATAAGGAACAAGGAGGTAAGATGTTTCTGAACACATAATGAATAAAAAATAATCTTTACAGAAATTAATGACACGTTCTAAAACATCTAACCTCACATTTTTAACAACTAAATAAATCGCGATCCATTTCGTTAATCTTTGCAGAAATCTTGTAAATATTAATCTTGTACTCACCATAAAATACTGATGGTTCTCACCACTAATAAAAATATCACATACTGTTTAAGATTACTTAAATATTAGCAGATTTAATAAGCTCGACTGCCTCGTTCTGAGGTATTATTGTAAAAGGCTTTTTCAAGTAATACCTGTCGAAATTCACTTTCGATCCGAACATACAACTTATAAAAAACAAAAGATAACTATATAAAATATTGGTAGCGAAAGAATGAAACTATCGGTCCTAATAGAGATGGGACAATCATTTTAAAAATAGTTTTAAAATTTTAAAAAATAACGGTACTAGAAGAGTAACCGTTACAATCTACAAAATCAAAAAATAATATATTTTCTTTTAATATGCCAAACTACAGAACTTTATAATATCAGTTTATAATATTTTCGTTTATGGTCATCTCTGTATCTGTAACGTGTGGAGGGTGAGTTACCCCACAGCATGTATGCCTCACTGTGCATCCTCCTGAGATGATGGGCACCTCCTAGCCCGTGAGCCAGCCTACAGATTTAATGTAGTTGACAACGTCGCCAAGAGGTGCTTCTCTTAAATCGGCCGGTGTTAGCCGATACTCGCCGAACACAAATCTTCTAATAAATGAGAGCGTCGAGCAATCGTAAAGGATACGCTCGATGGTCTCATCTTCTTGTTGGCACCCTCTGCAGAGTACGGCTTCTGACAACCCCATGATATGAAGATGCGTTCGTACTTGGCAATGACCAATCAGAGTACCTGTGACTAAGCGCAGATTATGTCTAGTCATAGTCAAGTATTTGTTTGCTGCAGGATTGTCAGGATAACTTAAGAGCTCCCTGGCAATTCTGTAGTTTCTGGTTTCATTTCATCTTTCCTTGAATTTCACAAGGGAATGTTCTTTAATTAGGTCTGTCACTGCCGATTTTGTCAGGTCAATAGAAGGGCCAGGTCCAAAAAGTATTTGGTTGGCTGCTTTTTTGGCTAGTGAATCAGCAAGACGGTTACCTTTCGATGTGGCGTGACCTTTAATTCATCTTAAGATAACCACGATGTTGATGGATACTTCGACCAAAGCTTCGTGACATTCTAGTACTAACCCTGAATAAATTCGTGGTCTGTTCAGGGTGAGTAGTGCTTGTCTGCTATCTGTATAGATGAGCATGTTCCTTCTAGTGATATTATTTCTGGTTATTTCTTTTGCTGCTATGAGAATCCGCGTTAGCTCTGTTTGAACTACACTGGCACTATTGCTCACAGCCCATTTTATGTTTAGGTTTAAGAATCTGGAGTATGTTCCGCATCCTGAGCCTTGTTTTGTTTTAGAACCGTCGGTGTAGATATGAATCGTACCTGCCACTTCTGGCTCTTCTATTTGTTCTAACTTTATATGGCTTATGGAAGATATATATCGGTGAGATGGAGTCCATGTTCGCTTGAAGCAGTGGGAACGTATCGTGCGCCTCCTGCCAAAAGTAACGTCTCGCCTCACCAGATCCTACATCAGGTTCTATTCCGACAGTGCGGAGGCGTGTCATTGTAGTCAGAGCAACCTCCTTGATGTAAATATCAAGGGGAGTGAGACTAAGAATGACTTCCATCGCTCTAGTTGTTTTCATGGCTCCTGTTATGTTGAGACATGCTGTTCTTTGAATGTGTTCTAGTTTACGGATAGCTGTTAATTTTTGGGTTTTCGGTATGCAAACAACTGCACCGTATGTTAACATAGGTCTTATGATAGCCGTGTAAGTCCATGCGACGACTCTGGGGGAATCGCATGTATTTATAGACTATAAATAATTATTAAACATGTATTATAACATTCAAATCATAATTTTACAAAATTTCAACAGCTATTCACAATTTATTAAAATATTTACTCGAAATTGTTATTAACATCTATAAAATAATTTTGTACGCCAATGTATCGCGTCTACTTCGGTGAGATCCGCCGCAAACCTGTCAATTTATGTGTATAAAGTGGGAGAACTGGCAAAAGCCTTTCCAACTTTTACTTCTTCGTCCGAAAGCATACGCTCTAACAGATTTTAGGCGCAATAAACGAACAATTTAGGAAATTATTTTGGTGGAGAGATGCATTAAAAATGTCTTATAATGTTGGTAAATTTTCTTAGGTATGTAAAATAAAAGAAAATCACTGTTTTTTCTGCGTCCGCATATAGACGCAGAAAGGTGGTTGAAGCAGAATCATATGCAACTTCGCAATTTATGGACGCAGATATATAAAATAAATAGTGCAAACTGATCTCATAAAACTAAAGAAAAAGAAGTGTATTTGAGATCAAACTTCCTTTCAATTTATTAATTTGGGAAAATTAAAAACACAATTAATCTAAAAATAATCTTTATAAATTTAACATTTGGAATACATGTAACATAATTATCATATAAAAAATAATAAATTTAGAAAATAATTAACTTAAAAAGGATCTAAAAAATTCTTTGTCTCACAAACATCCCAACAAACAATTAATAAGTGCCGTGATGTTGCTGGCATTTTGATGTAATTGAAGGGAAAATGAATGCGACAATTAGGAGATAAAAGCCTACTTTTGGTCTTTTAACACTAGCCCAGCATTATGTTGGTTGATGATGGCTTTACGAATGATAGGTAACTGTATTGGGTAAATGCATGGTAAAGGTCAAAAGACTTTTAAATGCTGCAGACTTAACCCCAACACTCCAGGAGGATTCCGTCCTGCGTTCACCGAAGATCGCTTGCTACATACTCAACGCATGGACATGTACTATGCGGCCAGTTTCGGATTGCTGGTATTCACTATTCATTGTAATTTCTTACTTTTACATGTTGTTAATTTAGAATATTTTATGAATAAAATTTTAATAGAAACATTTTTCTCTATTATTGTATTATATAGGTGAATTAACTAAAATGTTCTATATTTAGTATAGAATTTATAATTCAAACGATACTACTGGCCAATGAGGCACTATCGAATCGTGGCACAAATTCTTTAGATTATTCCAACAAAATTATTCAGGATTCTGTGCAATAATCAATTATTTTCTCCACGGCAACACTGCTCTGAAGTTTCTACCTAAATGGCACTCTGTTTGAAAGAACTACTAATTATTTATACCCCGTTAAAAATTAAAAAAATACTACTTTTTTTAACAAATTTTCTCTTATCTCAGATTCGCTTCATTTCATGTATCAAAATCAACCATTCTTTATTCTGATCGTTTCGCATTATATCAATTTTTTTCTTTTATCTGACTAGACAATTTTTTTGATACTTATTGTTTTTGGGATTGAATTTCTTCTAAAGTTTTGCATGCATCTAATAATACACTCGCTAATTTGTATTCGTCGTCTTCTTCTGTCAAGCAATGGACTACATGCGTTGTAAGCATTGTGGTATCCTTAAGAGAAGTCGAAGCACACCATTCATCATCCTGTAAATAAATATTGACTGTATAAACTTGCCAGTGAATTACTTAAATACATTAAAGATGATGTTAAAACTGAATCATATTTTTATTTTGTAACATTCAGTATATGTTTTTGTTATATTGGTCAATATGATATATGTTTTAGAAGTATCTTTTCAATAAAAAGTCAAATCGATTTTTTAATATCTGGTTTTTTATAAGTTTTACTGTTTCTGGTTCTATTCCATATTTGGATCATTTTTGAAAATATATTTGAACGGTTAGTTCATTTTATATTTTACAGATGAAACAATTATAAACCGAGAGATGCTGACAGATGAAACTTGATGAATTTCTCCTTCCTACCTCTAAAGATAGTGAGAAATCGTTATGGGCTAAAGACAAACGTATTTGGGCGTATTCGGCGTGACCACTGTTGGATTCGTAGCTTATTAAAAGTTGAACCCAACACAAATTATAAATACGACCCTAAGGCTCGCTTACCAAGTGGACTGTCTCCTTTCGGTGCTAGCTGCAAATGTCTCCATACAGATAATGACATTTCAACAACTTCGTAACAAACAATTTATTGTGCAGAAACGCTGCACGATAACTTTTAAATTTATACATATTTACACCAAACTTTTATTTAAAAAATACCTCGAGGCTTCACTGCCTTATGTTCACATTCTATTTTATTTATTATTATTTGATTATCTTTGCTCAGAGAACTATTTAATATATAACAGAAAAACTGTTTATGTATGTAACATATGTATGAGAGAGTAATAAAAGCATTTCTAACGCAAAACTTAGTACGGTCATTTTAAATATTTTTACAGAATAATCTAAATATTTCCTAAAATTGTAATAAATGTACCTGAGCTATTACAAGTTTTGGGTCTTTTATTGGTCCTTTATAAACATAAGCTGTACAGAACAATAGAAAAAGGTATGGACAGGCCAAAAGCCCTGTGTATTAAAGATTACATAGCCAGCCGTATCTTAAGATTATTTTCAATAAGTACCTATTTGTCAATTTTGTTTTATTTTAATTCCAAGAATTTCTTACAGTAATCGAATTATAAGTACAAATTTCACCGAAAATGCGATTATAGGTTTTCCATTTAGTAAGGAGGTCCAAGTTGTGTATTCTTGACAGTTTACTAAATGTCGTTTAGTTGCAACTTGCAAGGTGCAGTGTGAATTCTAGTGTGATCATGGAAAATTTGGAAGGGCCGCGTAAACGACAAAAAATCGGTCCTTTAACAGTTAATGAAAAAACATTAATATTTAATTGTTTTAAATCATTTACAGACAAACATTTATGTAAAAGTGTTGATGACACAGTGCAATTAGTTAGTAATACGCTTGGTGTTGGGAAATCTACGATTTACAGAGTTGTTAAAGAAGAGATATGTGGCGAGTTTCAAACAGCACGTAAAGCTCCAGGAAAACCAAAATTTCAATTAGAAAATCTTTTGAAAGAAAGACTTCGAAGGAAAGTGCATGCGTTCTTTTTTAGAAAAGAATTTCCGACAGTAGACAAAGTTCTTGCCACGGTTCGAGATGATAAGGATTACCCTGAAATGAGTCGAAGCACACTATGGAAACTTTTAAAAGAAATAGGTTTTCTATGGAAAAAGCATTCCAGAAAGTCTATTTTAATAGAAAGAAGCGACATTGTAGTATGGAGAAGAAATTACCTAAGGACTATGAAAGAAATAAGAAACCAAAGAAGAAATATATTTTATTTAGATGAAACGTGAATCAACGAGGGACATAAACCTAATAAATTTTGGCAAGATGAAACTGTTACAAGTCGAAGACAGGCTTTTTTAAATAATTTATCTACTGGTTTAAATCCACCATCAGGAAAGGGGCGCAGACTAATAATAGTACACATCAGTAGTTCAAACGGTTTTGTTAAAGGTGGTTTATTGACTTTTGAATCTACTCGTAACGGTGACTACCATGAGGATATGAATGCTGATGACTTTAAAGAGTGATTCGAACAAATTATAGATCTTCTTCCTCAGAACTGTATAATAGTAATGGATAATGCAAGTTATCACTCGAGACTTATAGAAAAAATGCCCACAACCAAGTGGTTAAAAAAAGATTTACAGAATTGGCTAAATTTAAAGAATATTAAGTTCCATCCCGGTCCTGTGAGAAAAGAACTGTATCATTTGTGTTCCCTTCATAAAGAGAAATTCAAAAAATATGAAATTGGTGAAATTGCAAAAAATCGTGGGATGACGGTGGTTAGATTACCACCATATCATTGCGAAGTAAACCCGATTGAACTAATATGGGCACAGATAAAAGGAGAAGTTTCAAGAAAAAATAATTCTTTTAAAATGAGTGATGTTAAAAAGTTGTTTTTGGAGGCTGTAAATAATGTGAAGCCTGAAAACTGGGAAAAGGTATGTAGTAAATCATACGATTAAAGAAGAAGAGAAAATGTGGAAGTTGGACAATATTACTGATGAAATGATCGAGCCACTCATTGTAAATATTGGTTGCGACAGTTCATCTTCTGATTTCGATTCTGATTTGGATTTGTAGGTAAGAAGTAGTTTTTATATTAAAATTATTATTTATGAACGTAACGTTGTTTAAAAGTCAAAGTTTAAACCATTATACCTACATAACCCGTTTGACACAATGTTCTTAACATACCTTATAGAAAAATAAAACATTTTAGAAAAAATTGCACTTTTTTACCTTCAGCTGTTTAGAAGTTATAAGCAGGTTAATTAGGTGAAAATATAAGTGTATACTCGAGGAATAACTTCAAAAAATATTTTAACTGCATACTAAAAGAAGTGGTACGCCTATGGATTACGAACGCTTTATTATTTTAATACTCTCTCATACATAAAAATAGACATTAGTGAAGTACAACCTTATCTAATGTTTTGTACCGTTCAAAGAAAGAGATACATACATGTCTACGTGCCAGAAACTCGTTGCAATTCGGTGAACGCGAGTATTGTCACGTAGACGTTTATTTACAGATGTCCACAATGAACATCTGCGTACCGAGCACAGAACCGTCTCTCGGTATGTTTTAAAAATATATTAGTTTTGAAACATCCATCATAATGAAAAATGTGTTCAAGAAAACCGAACACATAAAATATGTTTGTAGACGTGATGGGTCACTTGAAAAAGTCCATTGGCAAGTTCCAAGTCTGAAAAGTTGACTAGTCCAAACACACTTTTCAAAAGTGGAAAAGTATATGGCGTATTAACTAAATTTGTCTGAATTTCTTAAAAATAAAGGCAAAATATAGTTAAAAAGGAAGAAACGACAAATGATTACTAACTTTTATGTTTTAACAATCTTATCTTATTAAAATAAACTAGTGAAAAAATGGAATTATTTTATAGAAGATTTGCCTAAAAAACGAAAGTACAAATGCAAATATTGTTCCCAAAGTATTTTTGAAAAATCTCAAGGATGGAGATTTAACTTGTCTTGTGAAGCATTAACTAAGCCCTAATAAGACGTCTTTCAGACGACTTATTAATAGCTTAATTGTAATGGTCTTGTAAAGCCTTAAATAAGCCATAAATAAGACGTCTTTAAGATGTGTTATTAATGGCTCATAATGGTCTAGTAAGTCTTAAATAAGTCATAAATAACATCGGTAACAGATTCTTCTATTCTTCCCTCTCTGGTTTTAGTTCCATATTATTTAAATAAAAAGGGACTAAACACAAATGCACAAAATAGCCCAAAGACACTTTTGGCGGCTATAATCGCGTACACAATGATATAATCAATAATCCACAATAAGCTTGGGCCATAGACATTTTTGGCTTGGGCTTGAATGTAATGTTAAGTCAAACGTCAAACTTCACTTCATTTGATTCTTCTTGTTAAATTTAAATAATGTAAACCGTGCAAGTTTCCGTCCGACTGAAAGACGTTTGTAAGCTTTGAGCTTTCACATTAACATATGGATTTGGCAAGACGTCTATAGAACGTCTTTGAGCTCTTACATTAATATGTCTGAATTATGGCTTTTGCCAGACGTCTTATGAGACGTATTAATAAAGTCTTAGGACATTGAGAGCAAACCAAGACACAAAAAAGACGTCTTTCAGACGTCGTGTGCTATCTGGGCAATGCATATGAGAACAGCAATTGTGCTCTCATCGGACATAAAAGACCAACAAGACGAAATCATGCGACGAACACAAAACGCGACCAAAATGGACATAAAAGACGGAACAAGACACTTGGAATCGACAGTGATACTGACAGGACTGAGAAAGGGGATCACTTTCGAGGAACTCACAGATGCCCTAAAAACAGAAAACAAGGACAAAAATGACAACTTAGGGGACAAGATACAATAATATTGACGATAATATCGGCTAGACCCTGCAGAAATCCGTACAAAGAAAAGGTATACATTAGAGGACCAACTAAGGGGGCGTCCATTAATTACGTAAGGTATTTTTGAGAATTTTCCTCAACTACAAGTGATATTTAAAATTTTATACTAATCTTTGACAAATAAATGTCATTATTAGACAAGTATGGTCTATGTGAACAGATCAGAAGCTAACGTTTGGGCGCGGAATATTCAAATTGCTTCTGCTAGTTTAAGAAGAGTATAAGTACGCCTACTGTCGATTTAACTCTTATCCAGAGGAACAAAACTATAGTTTGACTATTACCTAGTGCGTAATTTTTGGAAACTAATTCATTTATTTACTAGACTTTAGATATACAAATGGTTAGAAAAATAAACACTATCAACCTCTCTATTTAATACTTACCAAAGACTGCATGTATTTCGTCAAAGCGGGACTAAGTGCTGAAATATTATCGCTAAGTTGCGGAGAAGCCACCAAAAATTGCGACAACCTTTTAGCAGCCACTATTAACAAACATTTTCCGAGTTCTTGACTTTCGTTAACCGTCGGTATAAGTTCGTCGGCTAGTACATCGAAACCGCGCGAATACAATTGAACTACTTGATATCTTCGTAAACTGTCGACATCCAAATTCCAAATTTTTCCTAAATTTAAACTTTTTGACATCCAATAAACGTGGTCGGTTGAATATATTTTTCCAGATTCGTTCGCCGTTATGCTATCCATGCTGGCGAGTATAATTTTAAAAAGAAATTGAATTCTGTTGGAATTCAATCGAATGTCAGATTTATTAGATGAAACTTGTATCTTTTTCTGCAAATCGGTGAAAAATAAATTAACAATTGAAGCGTCGAATAAATTATTTATAGGCTTCGATTGTTTTACTGAAAAAGTAGTTGTCATCAACAAAACCAAACTGAGCTGGTAATGCAAAAAAAGCAGTTCAAAGTTAACAACTCTCTGTTGCATTGCCAATTCAACTAAAGGCTTTCCATCGTTTTCCCAAATGTTTTCAAACTTGATTGCTTCTTTTGGGATATTATAACTTGCGTTTACTGTTTCCATGAAAGCGTCCAGAAAATCTGTGGAAATGCTCAAAAAGAGAGACAACTGATAATCAGTTAGACCAGTATCTTGCCTGCATAGCCTTTCTTTAGGAAGTTTTCCGACTTTGTTTATTAATTTGCAAGCATTTTCGTTAACGATTTTCAAATGGGTGTTCCAAAGAAGCTGATAAAGTCCTAAAACAATACATATTTAAACTTTTATTATAATAATTAGTAGATAGGATATGTATGCGCAAAATGTGCAAACCGCATGTATGTGCAAAACCCATGTATGTGCAAAATGTGCAAACAGGTATTTGGCTGATGACCCTAGTTAATGAGTCTGTCTAGATACATGTAATTGGTTAATAACCTGCTGTGGTTAAACCGGTTTGACCGGTTTATGGCCTCGAGACTAAGCAAGTAAACGACAGCAGAAAAAAGACCAGCACCACCATTTTACTTTTAAACAGGTTTGTATAATTTAGTGCACATACTCCCTCCATCCACGAGATTCGGTATAAGTATATTTAAAGAACATTTATTGTCAACAGTAGTACAAAATGTCTTCAAATCGTAAAACTGATGTGTTTGTTGGTGAACAAAAATTTTATTTGAATGATTTAAAAAACAACATGTGTTGCTTGTCTGTTGTGATATCTGGAAACAATAACGATTCAGTGATCTTTAACGAAAAGGAGTGACAAGATTTTCTCTATTACGAAAAGGTAATTAATTATTTTCTAAAATCACACAAACTCAGAGATGCAATTAATAGGATTTTTTTGGAATTCAGTTTTTTTGCAGCAAATGGATAGTGCAGATATAGTTAAAGATGGTTACAAGATAATGAAACCTTTAAAGAATATAAATCCGGTAACTTATGGAATGGCCTTAAAATTGATTTTTCTTCATCCTGATATACTTAAAGAAGATTTACAACTATAAAGAAAGTAACTTTTAGAGAAGATCATATGATCACCTTATTTGGCATGACTAAGCTTAATAATGCAATAACATTTTTATGTCTGCAATATTTTCATCATGAGATATTAATTGATACCTTATATAGTAAATAGTTGTATGCAGATCTCTTTTTCAAGAATCTCATAGGGGGTAATTGCATTATGGTAGTTGAAATTTATTTTTAGAATAATTTTTATAATGGCTTATTTTGTCTCAGGAGCATAAATTTGATATATATTTTTTCTTTCATACATATTTCTTAAGTTATTAGGCTAATGATTTTATTAGTAAACCAGAATATACATGAAAAGGTTATACGTTAATTTTTCAATAACAAATAGAGGAAAGTCAGACATGTTGGAATGTGCATTAAATGTCTAGACTGGGGTCATCAGCCAAATACCTGTTTGCACATACATGTGTTATGCACATACATGGGGTTTGCACATTTTGCGCATACATATCCTATCTACTATAATTAGTAGAAATTTAGAAACGGAACAAGCAGGACAAGGGCAATACACTAATAGCTATTTGTGTATTAAGAGCAGAAAGTGACACTTTGGCAGTTGATACAGAAAGTTTCCGCGAGCGTGGCAATCTGTCCAAACTGAACGACTTTCTGCGTGAATTACACACAAGATTTTTTCTACGATCACACCAAAATACTATCACCATTCGATATCAGGAACCTGTGCATTCTCCCAAATTTCGATGGGAATCCAAACAAGTTGTACGAGTTCATCAAAGTATCCACCTTACTTCTAAATCATTACTACGATCGAAGCCACTTGGCCAACATCCAGAACCAATTTTTGCTCATTTGGATAACCAGCAAAAGAGATTATATCAATAAACGGTTGTGAAAATTGGGACATCAAGAATACGCTCATCCAAAACTGTAGAGATCAACGTAATGAAAACATCCTTACAGTAAATATGGTAAACATGCGACAAGGTTCAAATGAATCGCCAAACTATATCGAAGTACATATCCAAAACCCAGAAATAAAAAGAAAATAAGAATTCTTTAGCCAACAAGCCTTAACTACTTTCTTGACAGGATAATCTATAGGGTCTACAATAAGAGCACTGAGGCCAACTAACCTAACCGCAGCCATTCAATACATTCAAGAAGAAAATAATATTAAGTATGTCCAGAAACACTACCATTAGAATACATCTTTAAATGGAAGACTAACTCACAATGCCCATACTTTAAGGCAACATATTCATCAACAACAAATAGCCCATACACAAACACCACAATTCCAACCCACCCCAGCAACACCTCTACCATGGCAGCAGTAAGTTTTCAAACCACCACAACCTATGGCGACACTAATGATGAGATATACAAACCCTTAACCTCCTTTTGGATCATCATTCCAGAACTACCTAAAAACAATCTTTAATCAGCCAAGAACAGATTTGAAACCTCTTAACATTTAGACCACCGTAGCAACAAAACACTTGGTGTCCAAGACCTGGCCCATCATGACAACCCAAGTCAACAGTAACCAATAGAAGTCGACCAAAGAACACAAAGTCTCAACAACCTCAACCAAAATTTACGTTCGAAGAGCTTTATAATATCGAACAATATGACGAACAAGGATAACAATATGAAGAATCGAACTTCACTCTCTCTGCGAAAAAAAAAAAGAATTCTTCTTCATCGAAATTTCTGAACTTCCTCTTAAACTTCTTATAGAAACTGAATCATCCAAATCCTTCCTAAATTTCGAAACAACCTCCAATCAAATATGAACCACGTGTCGTCAGTTCCATTTTTCAAAATTATGCACAAAATTACAGTGTCGAAATACCTTCTTTCCCAGAGTTCTCTTCAAATAACAGTTTAAAATTTTATCTTTTTAAATTCCACAAGATATTTGATGGTATTATATGCCAAAAGATAAATTACCAGTCTATACGAAGTCCTACAGATATTCATTCAGCCACAAAGAAGAAGTCAGAAACCAAATTTCCTTCGTGTGAGAAGAATGTATTATAAGACCATGCCAATCCCCATAGTCCTCTCCAATATGGATTGTCTCCAAAAAACTCGATGCATCAGGTAAAATTAAATGGCGTATCGAGATTGACTAAAGAAAAATGAATGACAGACCAATCGATGACCGGTACCCCATACACAACATCTCCGAATATTTAGACAGTGCCAATACTTCATCACACTGGACTTAGCAAGTGGATATTATCAAATAGAAATGGCAGAAAAGGATATCCCAAAGACGGCTTTCAATGTAGAAAATGGGCATTACGAGTTTGTGATAATTCCTCAAAAACGCCCCTGCAACATTCCAGCGAGTCACGGACAAAATTTTAAAAGGACTGCAAGGAGAAATATGCCTGGTGTATATGGATGACGTAATTGTCTTTTCAAAGCCCTTGCAAGAACACATGGTAAATCTGGCAAAAATCTTTCAACGATTTCTATATACCAAACTGAAAATTCAAATATACAAATGCGAGTTCCTAAAGAAAGAAATCAATTTCTTAGGACATGCCGTCACTCCAAGCGGGATAAAACCCAATCCTGCAAAAATTTAAGCCATTGGCAGCTTCCCAATTCCAAAAACAGAGATTCTTGGATTCCTAGGCCTCCTTGGATACTATAGGAAATGTATCAAAGATTTTGTTAGGATTACAAACCGCTAACCAAATGTCTGAAAAAGAGCGTTAGGATCAAATATACTCAAGAGTTTCTCAAATGTTTTAACACCTCGTCAAAGCTTCCTGACCAACGAACCATTACTTCAGTATCTGGATTTCACAAAGCCTTATAATCTCAAAACGATACAAGCAACTTCGCTATTGGTGCCATTATATCTAAAGGCCCTGTTGAAAGTGATAAACCTAAGCTTCTAGGACACTAAGCGAGACAGAAATAAAATATCCATTGATCGAGAAAGAAATGCCACCAAATACACCAAAGACCGAATTTTTAAGAAAATTGTTCAAATAAAAGTATAATGTTTGTTCTTTACATGATTTCTCTAAAATGGACTGTAATTGAAAAAGTATTTTCATTGACAATGTACATATAAAAATGTTTAGAGTAAGAAATTTTTTTATTATACCTAAACACTGGAAAATGGAATAATCATAATAAATATTGAAAACAACATAAACCAGTTTTGTTGTTAGTTAATGTTAAAAATTCATAAACATACCTTGTTTAATTTGAAGATTCTGGACGTTATTTAAACAGCTAATCGAAGCATTCAACAAACTAAGATCTTGCATATCCTTTTGCCAAGCCGTAGCATATTCCCAAGACATGTTTGTTAACAAACAATTTGCTTCGAGGCTGTATGGAAATTGTTCTTTTAACAAATTCAAACTGTCAAATATTTGCTCCTCCTCCTTATCCTCTTTGTAGTCATTCAAATTAACCTCTTTTGATTGGTTTTCGAAATCTTCTTCATACTTTTTAAAAGATTCGTTTAGAATTATATTTTCTGGATTGAAACCT
Organism: Psylliodes chrysocephalus; assembly: GCA_927349885.1. Classification (NCBI taxonomy): domain Eukaryota; kingdom Metazoa; phylum Arthropoda; class Insecta; order Coleoptera; family Chrysomelidae; genus Psylliodes; species Psylliodes chrysocephalus. The sequence goes on from OV651828.1 coordinate 4,984,521, forward strand.
ATTGTTGTAAGCCATTGAGCTACTAGCTCACTAACAGAGCCTCTACCTTTTTGTAATATGTAGTTTAAACTGACATCTACTTTATCGTATTTCAACTTTGGTAAGGGACAATCTTTGGCTAAAGGTTTAGTTGACAAAATTATGTTTAACAGAGAGATATCTTCCAATTTACCTAAAATATTTGAGTATTTGAAACGATTATTCAAGTGTATACAATATTAATTTTTATTTTATTAAACTAATTCTACAAATAATGCTTTCTAAGATGAAAAAATGACAGAAACTAAATTCAAGCTAGAAGAATTTAAAAGAAATATGAAAGTAATGCTTTCAAGTCTAGAGTGACAACCCTGATATTTGACTAAATACTAATTTTTTTACCAATATATTTCTGTGAGAAAAACGTAGAAGATAAACTCGACCAATTGGTTAATATAATGAAGAGCTTTACTGATAAAAAGATAAAGACGAAGGGTACTGGAATTGCGGTGAACTGGGGCATGTACGCAGTTCGTACAAACGCCGTAGGGTCCCAACAACTTAAGACCACACGCCGCAGGAAAACTAGAGCGGGTCGGCCTAGAGGGGGCAGCTTCGACCCGAAACCGTTCCAAAGACCCTCTCATACTGATAGCCTCTTTGAAATGTCGCGATGATAGTGTATACGTAGACGGCGAAGTAAATGGTAAAAAGTATACACTGTTGGTGGACACTGGAGTAACTAGGACCATTATACGACCAACAACCATAAAGAACCTAAGAGACTTCTACCAACAAGATTGCGACTGCGGACTGCCACAGGTGAAAGTGCCAACATCCATGGGGAAATCCATGTTCAATTGGGAATTGGTACAGAAAAATTCACTCATACTGTTATTGACGCTGATATCGAAGATGTTATTATTGGAATGAATGTAATGAACTTACATGGTTTCCAGTTTGACTTTAAAAACAGAGTGATCAAAGTTGATGCCGAACAGGTATTCCTACATCCATATGGGGACAGTACTTGGATACTGATGCTAGTAATGTAGCTGGTGAAGATTATGTGATCCAGTTACGAAGAAGAATGGACGATATGCATGGTCCGCTCGCATCTTTAAATCGCCAGCGACAGAATGAAGGAGCGATACGATACCCAAGCCACAGAAGGAAGTTTCAAGGAAGGCGACAAAGTCTGGCTCCATAACCCAAAAAGACAAAAGGGTTATTCTCCAAAGCTTCAAAGGTCCGTACCTCATCAAGAAAAAAATCAATGATATCATTTACCGTATAAGTAAGATCCCGAACGGTAAACCAAAGGTAGTGTACCAAAACCGGCTGGCGCCATTTGTGGTTGACCATGAAGAGGGAGAAGTAAATCAACTTCAAGAAACACCTGAACTTGTCTTTGAAGAATTTATGGGTGCATATGGAGGTACCGGAAAAGCAAGACATGGTGTTACAACCGAGCAACAACAAGACCTGCTCACGGTTCCAAAAGACTACTCGCTGGTCCATAGCACTTCCGCCAACATCTACGACGCTTGAGGTCTGGCATCTGTATTCCGGAAGAAGTTTGGTCAATTGCCAGAACTTCAAGATCAGTTACCAGCCTCTGGAAAAGCATTAAAACTTCAAGATGGATCGCGTTATCTTTTCTATTTGGTAACAAAGAATACCTTCTGAGATCAATCCACCTATCATGATGTATGAGAAGCATTACTCAGTCTGAGGGAGCATGTACTGGAGTCTAATGTACAGAAACTAGCTATGCCAAAGATAGAGAGCAACCAACTGAATTGGAGGATCCTTAGAAACATGGAAGTAATCTTTCAAGATACCCAGGTTGAAATGCTGATCTGCAGCCATTCTCCCAACGTTCAGATTATAACGAAGACTGTCCATTGTTACTTCCATGCAACTGGAAATTGTAAAAGATCCAGTTGCAAATACAACCATTCAGCTATTTCTTAAGAAGGGGGCAATGTCATGAAATTTCTAAAGCCGATCCTGTATCTAAAGCAAGCGCGACCTTCAGTTGGCACCCGACTCATGCTCGAGGCGACGGAACGTTCAAGAATGCTGCCGACGCCCTAGAAACGGCTAGAACGGGCGGAGAGTGTCGTTGAGTCAGAGATGGAATTTTCGGGACCGTCTAGAGTATTCTGGTTACAGAGTTGGCTTGATATAAATATCGCGAGTTTGAAGACGGCAGTCAGTTGTATATAGACAGTTTAGTATAGAGTTTTGGAATGAAAAGTTAAATTGTAATAAATAAATTAGAATTGTTAGTTAGCGCCTAAGTATTATATAAATTAATTAGTACGTCTTAAATAAATTGTAAATAGTGTGTTTTAAATAAATAAACTATAAATAAATTAGACTATCGTCACAATATAAAGACTTTTAAAAATAAAGTTGAATTAAATCGCCATGGTGCGAATTTTTGATTTTTCTTAATTTTTCAAGGTTCCGGACCTTGTCCGAAGTTGACAAAATTAGAGGAAAATAAAAAATTATTTTGATATTTTTACAAAAAAAAATATTGCCGTATAAAATAAAAGGTTGCAAATTGTAATAGCTGTTCCAAAAACTTGTATGATTTATGTCATCGGTTTGCAGCACTTTTGCAAATTTTTTGTCTATGATATAATCAAAAACATTATTTTACAAAAAAAAAAAAAAATAATTTTCTGTACTTTCAAAAAAGTTGCAATTCTGATATAATGTTGAAAATAATACAGTATATATTGCTTTAAGTTTGCAGTAATTTTGTAATATTTTTAAGTTTTGGAATTATTAATATGTTCCGGACCTCGAAAAAGCTGCAAAATTAAATTTATAATTATTTCAATTTAATAAATATTTCAACAAGGTTTAAAAACTTTTGTTATTCATGTGAATTGATTATATTTAATGACTGGCCTATAACCGGGATTGTTTTAGCAACGATTTCGCGAAAGAAATTTAAAACTGAACTTATTTTTCTATATTTACTTTTTATTCTTACCTATGACTAGCCCCCACTCAATATCTTCTTGCGTCAGCACCTCCATGTCGCCTAAAGAAGTCGAAGATTCATCAAGCTGCGTCGCCTTCATACACGTTTGTGCTGCAATTTTACACAAAATCGCAGCCATAAGAGCTGGAAATGGTCTAGACGAATCAATCAAAATACTTCTAATATACGACCAAAAACCAGATATTTCGCTGTATTCGATTTCTTCAATTTCCCCTACCGACGTTTTTACGATAACATTCAACAATGTTAATAACTTTTTCATATCTTCTTCTAATTTGCTACTCAAATTAAGCGATCTATTGACCCAATAATTCAACAGCAGATCGAATAAATTTTTCGTAGGGATTTTCGTTTCCTTTAATTTTTCTTGCAGCTCGGTGAAATTTTGCGATTTTCCATCAATGTATGGTTTGAATAATAATTCGGAAACTTTAAACAGCAATTTTTCATCGTAATTACGTTTCAAAGGAATCGTTTCTGGAGTGGAATAATCGAATGCCGATACAAATTTGGATGCGGAAAAGTCTAAATTGTCCGAAAATTTAACGTGTGGTTGTGACATATTAGCAATATCATTAATGATGCTCAAATTTAATAATTTTCGAAGATTAACCATTTCTTTAACTTCGGTATTGAAAGAGAATTCAGCGTTATCTTCTGCATTCCGATCTTCCGATTTACATGGATTTGATAAAAATATAAATAATTTTAATAGAACTGAAGTATTTTGACATAATATTTTTAAATTTTTATTGTCTTCACCATCTAGATTTTCTAAGAAAAAATTAACACAATTCAAGATAAACTCTGCAGACAAATTTTTATTATCTAATAAAAATTCTACTATTTGACATTTGATATCGTTCGTATTTAGTTCGGTACAAATATTTAGCGCCTCGTTTAATATTTTCTCGTTTTCGAGATCGCCAGTTTTTAATAAATGCCGAAATTTTTTATACAAATGCAAATCTTTTGCTCGCTTGTTATTTTTTTCTGAAAGTGTGAAATGAAACGGTATCAACAACTCCTTAATTAGGCCAGTATTGTCGATAAATAAAGTAGTGCAGACGCAACTACGTTTACTCTTTGAAGCTGTTGTAAAACCTTGAAGTCCGTAACTAACGTATAAAAGCCTACTGTGTTTAGAAGCGGAAAAAACCGCAATTTTAGAACCTTGTTGAACCGAAAACACTTCGATAGTTCCCTTTTTTGGCGAATATATAACTAAAAAATGAGCTACTTTATTCTCTAATCTAGATTTTGACTTTCTTTCATCGGCAACTTGAATAAATGAGCACTGGCCTTCTCTATATCCCTTGAAAATTTTTAAAACAATTCCCTTAAAACAATCAATTACTAATACGCGTCCTAATGTATCGCAAACTGCTGCTAGTTTATGATCTGGTGATAAAATTATATCTGTGGCAGCTCGCCTTAAATCGCACAAACCAAATCTGCAACCCATGGGATCAGCGGGTTGTGCAAAAAATGATATCGGCTTCTCTTGTGAACTTTTGTTTCCTATTAACCAAGTTCTAAAAAAAATATTGATGGATTTTAAGTAACTCTTTGCAAAATTGAAATGATGAATATTAAATTATTCTCCAAGTTATTTTGAAATGTCTTCAAACTATCAATTAAATGTTGAATAGAATAATCTTAGATAATACCAGAAGTAAACAAATGAATTTGAATTACTTATAATAGTCCAATCAAATAGACCAATACAACAATATGTGAAAAAAATGTGTTTTTCTTCAACGAAAATATGTTGCTATGGGGCTTTACGACATTAGTATCAATGGTGGCAATAATTAACATGAAAGATGGTCCTCAACTATAACATGTAGCATTGGGAAATTGGTATCACTACGAGTGTCTCGCGACAGTAAGATGTGGGTTGCACGGATCATGCGCATTAAGCTAAATGTACTGACTACTTGCGATGATGTCAAATTTAGCAATTCTACCGTGATTCTACATTTATTGTATTTGTTTTCACATACTTCGATTTTTTCTTACTTTGTTTTACTCCAGACAATCGTCCAAAAGGACACTAGCTCTAACTTCGGTAATATTGAACGATTAGAACAAGTTAAACGGCGTTCAATGTTAAATAACATAAATATAATAAAAAACGACAGAAAATGCGCATTAATATCATCAAAAAGGCACCAAGCCCTATCTTCCATATTGTTAGTTTGATTCGTACGGAGTAAAGGATATTATATGTAAAAATCTGATGTGTCCAACACATGACTTTCCTATCTAGCTATTACAGGCTTCTTCCGGTTATTTTGTACAACCTATTGCAGCATCTCTATAAATGTTTAGAGGATAAACTAAATATATACATTGTCCACATACATCTACCGCGAAACATTTTTCTATAGATATTCATTGAAAATGAAAATACTGAAAAATTTAAATTTAGCACTTTTCCTACAATTTTTCCATTACGGTCCATTTTAAAAAAATCATGTATGAACAAATATTATAGAGATCGATATCGCAAACAACTTTTATTTCAACAATTTTCATAAAAATCAGAATTTTGCACATTTTGTCATATTTTTCGAATACGGACCATTTCAGGAAATTTTTACATAAAGCAAAAATTATAGATAATAATATTAGAAGTAACTTTTATTTGAACAATTTTTTTCTCCAAACATAAATAACAGATATATTCCCTAAAATATAAAAACGGCCTCCCATAAAGTACCCCCCCAGATGTTCCGACTTTGTCCAAAATCTAATCATTTCACGTCAGGCCGAAATAAAACTTAAGTTTAAAATTTAATGTTTTTTTCTTTATCCGTTTTTGAGTTTTCTTCAAATTTCGAAATTTACACATTTTCTCAAATATCTCGAATACGGTCCATTTTAGAGAAATTATCTATAGGATAAAAATTATAGACAATTATATTACAAACAACTTTTATTTGAACAATTTTTATAAAAAATTATTTTTTTTACATTTTGTCAAATTTCGCGAATACGGACCATTTTAGGAAAATTTTGTATATAACAAAAATTATAGATAATTATATTAGAAGTAACTTTTATTTGAAGAATTTTCTTCTCCAAACGTAAATAACAGATATATTCCATAAAATATAAAAATGACCACCTATAAAGTACCCCCCCAGATGTTCCGACTCTGCCCAAAATCTAATCAGCTCATTAGACGCTGGAACAAAGCTTAAGTTTGAAATTTGGTGTTTTTCCGTGTATCGGTTCATAAGTTATGCGTTATACAGACACACACACACACAGACACACACACAGACACACACACAGACATCATCGCGAAAATAGTCAAAACGGATTCAGGGGACCTCAAAACGTAAAAATCCGTCGAAAACTCGAGGTCGAAAAAAATCATGATTCCTATACTTTCCTTATATCTGTATACAGATAGGAAAGTAAAAAATCATATAGATATTATAAATAACGACAAAAAGCATGTGCAGTAGCATATTGCAAAGAGAGTATGAATGTTAAATATTGTTAGTATTGGTCACATACTTTGATTACTATACGGGGCAAGAGAGATGTCCGACACGCCCAACATAGGGCGCGGCCATTTTGAACCCTATGACACAGTTTATTCGCAAGGTGCAAAGTATATGGTGGGGACAGTCGAATCGACAGCAGCGTTCGCAGTGGACAAAGTTGCCATTAAATCTGGATTTTGTTGTGAATAAATTAATAAAAGAATTTAAATATCTCATGAACGGTTGGATTTACGAAAATTTTTCGTTTGTGCTAATTTGTAGAGAACATTTTTCTCCGTCGAATGGTGAATAATTAATTTTCCTAAGGTTATTAGTTTTTGAGTTTTAACAAATATTTAAATTGAATTACATTTAATTTTTAATTATTACGCCATTATATCAAAAACTATTGAGTTTTGGAAAATTTTACAAGAATACAAATTTGTTAATCATAGTTTTTTCTTGCCAACAAAGCAATTCCTATACTTTAATCTTTAACCATTCAGAAGTAATAGGGATAAATCTTCACGGCATACGATAGTCTGAATATGACATAATGAAGAAAATCTCTAAGCAAAATACGGTTTGTTTTTCTCGGTCTTTTGACAGTTAACCTTACTTATTAGGCATTCCAAACTGAATGGCTACCAGTGGGTTTTGACAGGTTATGATATGGAAAAATTATGGCAACCCTGTAGGCCTGGTGATTTAACAAGGTCAATGAAATAGATAGTTACATAGATTGATCATCCATATTTTTCAAAATAAACATAAGCTTATGCCTTGAAGTAAAAATGTAAGCAGTTATTATTTTTTAAATATCTGAAGGCTGACAATTGGTTTTAAAACACATTTTTGCTAAACCGTTTCAAATTAATAAATATTTGCCAAGCAATATGGCCGCTCACAAACGACCAGCTTTGAGCAATCTATATAACTATATATGTATCATTGACCTTGTTAATGACAACAGGGTTGCCATATCTAAACTGTCAGTACCCACTGGTAGCCATTTGGACAAGTCGTTGGAATGCCTGATTCTATACGAAAAATGGGGCATTCTACTTGTTGCGTTGTGAATTGCAAAAATACAGGCAAAAATAGTAGTTGCAAATTTTATATATTTCCAACTGCCAGTTGGAAATTAGAAAAAAGAGCGAAATGGATAGAAGCAGTTAAAAGAAAAAAGTAAGTAATGTACAACCTAACTTTACCTTTTCTTATAATTAAAATAATATTTTTATAGTCTTGATGGATCACCGTGGATTCCAAAACCAAATGATTGCATTTGTAGCGATCATTTTATTGGAGGTAAAAAATCAGAAGAGGAAGCAAGTCCGCGCATTTTCTAAATTCTTTCACTTCTCTGACATGATCTGCCCTTACCAGTTGTTTTCCTTCTTACAAAGTTTTAGGTTGAAACAATATCTCATGAGATATTGCCTCAAATCCTGTTTGAATAATGATGTTCATTGGCAGAGAATTTATTAAAACATATTAATAGTTTAAATTTTTAAACTAACCTTTTTTTGACAGTTAACCCAATACTATTCTTATGTTCTTCTTTATTTTTGGCCTTTATCTATTCAGCATTATTTTATTTAAAATAAAATGCATTTTATACTCATTAAAATTACTTTATACTTACTTTTTTTAATCGCGATATGTAATATTTACTGTTTATTTAATATTTATCACGTATTACACTTATATTTCACAGCGATTTTCTTTTTATTTTGTATTTATAAAATTTTTACATGTAATTCATCATTGATAGGGCCAGATTTAATACGGTCACAAGATGTCGCTTCCTTCGCGCACCCGGCGAATAGCTAAAGAATCAGATCGCTCACTCTGCGTCGGCACTTTTTATCTCAATGTTGCAGTTTATACACTGCGCAACTCAGATAATACAATATATGACAACCGCCTATAATAAAACAGCAGTCTTCTGCGTATCCTGAATTTGTATTCCTGGAGTGGATGTTATTTTGGAACTTTCAACTGGTCCGAGTGAGCTAATTGATTCTTTAGCAATAAACTGTGACTCCAAAAATAATATTCACTGACACTGACAGCAGCAAGCAAAATATCAGGTGCGTTTTAATCATCCGCTTCTGCTTCCGGAATTGTCGGTTCAGTCGTTCTAACCTGTCAGATTAAAACAAGAAAACCGACAATTCCGAAGCAGAAGCGGATGATTAAAAATATTGCACCAAGATGTAGGCAACACGTAATAAGGGTTCAAAATGGCGGAGTTTTCTATCTCCTTTTAAAAGGCACTTAGAAAGCTGCGCAGTGCGACCATTCTCCGTATAGTAAAAGAAAATCAAAGTATGTGGTATTGGTCGTATTTTGACAAATTGTAAAAGGGAAATAACACGTGACATGTTAATAATGTGCCATATTGACACTTTTTTGAATTCATGTCTCTGATTCTTATAATAAATATAACCTATTATTAATGATTCTCCATCACTCATGCACCCTGAGTTTTAATTACACATCCACAAATGTCATTTTTTTTGCGTTTGATAGTATTGGTAGGGAAGCCAGTGACACTTTTGGGTATATTATTTGTGAAACGTAAATTTATAAATATCTCGTTTATTTTTATATATTTGTATATTTATTTTTATATTTTTTATATATTTGTATATATTTGTATATATTTATTTATTTTTAATTGATTTTAATTTGTAGTAATTTGTTTTATTTTGTTTTAATGTATTTTAATTCGTTTCAATTCGTTTTAATTCGTTTTAATTCGTTTTAATTCGTTTTAATTCGTTTTAATTCGTTTTAATTCGTTTTAATTCGTTTTAATTCGTTTTAATTCGTTTTAATTCGTTTTAATTCGTTTTAATTTGTTTTAATTTGATTTGTAATTTGCTTTAGTTTGTTTATATATTTTTTTAATTGTTTTAATTCGCTATAATTCGGTTTTATTTGTTTTCATTTACTTTTATTCGTTTTAATTAGTTCTTATTCGTTTTAATTAGTTTTTATTCGTTTTAATTAGTTTTTATTACTTTTAATTCGTTTTTATTCGTTTTAATTAGTTTTTATTACTTTTAATTCGTTTTTATTAGTTTTAATTCGTCTTTATTCGTTTTTAGTTGTTTTTATCCGATTTTGTTCGTTTTTATCCGTTTTTATTTGTTTCTATTCGTTTTTATTCATTTTATTAGTTTTTATTCATTTTTATTCGTTTTTATTTTTTATCCGTTTTTATTCGTTTTTATTCATTTTTATTCGTTTTTATTCGTTTTTATTCGTTTTTATTCGTTTTTATTCGTTTTTATTCGTTTTTATTCGTTTTTATTCGTTTTTACTCGGTTTTATTTGGTTTTAATTTGTTTTTAAATGTTTTTTTAATGTCTGTTTTAATTTTTTTTTGTTTTAATTTTTTTATTTCTTTTTATTCGTTTTAATTAGCTTCAATTAATTTTTATTCGTTTTTATTCGTTTTAATTAATTTTTATTCATTTTTTTTTTTCGTTTTTATTTATTTTTATTCGTTTTACTTCGTTTTTATTGTTTTCAAGTCGGGACTAGGCTGTCGCGGTGTCGTTTTTATCAGTTCACTCCTCACATATTTAATATCAGGAGAGCCATTATAAGTTTCACGTCAAAATTTAGTTCACCTTATAAAGTCGTATATTGAAAATTAAAAAAGTTAAATTGTTACATCTTTTTTAATAAAAATAAAAAAATATTTATTCTGAAAAGAAATTTTATATTTTTATGAGTAAAGAAAAATGAAAATTCATTACTTTTCAGCTCGCTATGATTTTTTAAAGTTATACATATCTTCTCTTAACTTCTAACCATTCTAATTCTGTTAGTTTTAATATTAGCAAAAAAAATTCAGAATATTTTTATGTAAAATTCCAAGCTCTACAATTTTTATTAAGAACTTTTTTTTTGCCTCCTCGTAGTTTCAAAAACACATTTTTTTCAGTTAACGTTTTCAAAATTTTGATTTAAAGGTCTTTTGATCTATAATGTGAGTAGTAACTCTGATTAATATGACATTAAAAAAGTACTTACGGCAGAGTAGACTTCAACTTGCTAGCCACAGCCTTAGCTACATCACTTAAAACAGGCTGTCCTCCACCTTCTAAAGCATAGTGATAACCTAAAAACGGTTTTGAGCCGGCTGCTATTACTAAAGTGTTATTTGGAGGCATAGCTCTGTACTTTGTATAAAAACCACCGCAAGTAGAAGCTATCAATAAATGATCAAAGGTGTTTGCAACATTTAATCCAACAACAGCACTGTCATTTATAAGAGACTGTTCCTGAAAACCCCATTTTTTTGGCATTAAAGATGCAAGATCTTGATTAGTTGGTGGAGTATCATTATGGCAATTTTTTAAAATGGAAATCAGTTGTTGTCCATTAATTATACAAACAACACTTTGGTATTGTATATAGATCTCTTCTGGACGGGGAATGCTGTGCTTAGCACTTTTTTGACATTTAGATGTAATTGTAACAATGTTTTCGGCATTAAATTGTTCTTCAAATAACATATCACAATTTTCTGTATAACACCTCACATACCTACAAAAGACCAGAGTGTCATAATTTGAATTATATTTTTTCAAATAAAAATTTAGTATTATCCAATAAAATTGTTTACAACTCAGAACCTTCAATTGATTACATATGTAGATTATTGTGCCAACTGACACTATTAACAGTCCAGAGTTGAGTAAGTTCCCATCCTGATAAAACTGGCTCAGAACCAGCTTAACCTTTCCTTCAACCCCCATACTTTAACATCGGCTGCATGGTCTACATGTCAATAGCAATTGATTAGCACCCCATACCTTTGAGTGAGCAATGAAGGTTGGAGTGTTATCATTTAATAAGAGCCAGTTGAGAACCTTCACGGTTGTTAATGTGTGCTGCTGTTTGTCCACTGCACAGTGAGTGGTCCCTACTATTAACCCTATAACTATTATAACCATTTATAGTAATAATGTTTAGTCATTAGTAATGACCACCTTGATATTTATTTCTAATTTAAAAAAAATATATGATGTTGAAAACAAAATACATTGGGAATTAATATCTACTTACCTCTAGAAATTGCATATTCAAAAATCTCCTTAATAAATCCAATTTTTGTCCTGTCTTAGCCAAAACAACAAATAATGCTTGCATATACTGCACATGTTAACTATGTATTTTACTGATTTACAATGGCCTTAGATAATTAATTGCAAACCTGTCCAATCATATACATACTCATTTACACCGTTCTAACCACCACTTAGTTTACATTGTTGACAAACACTTATTTTTAGCTTTCAAAGCAACAACTGACCATAGTAGGGTAGTAGACATAACCCTATTCTCATCATATCATACTCTGATACTTAGGAGTACTTTGTAAAGCTACTTATTGTGAAGTATTTTAACGCAGTACTCTGCCCAGCTCTGCATATGACTTAGGAACCTATATATTATATTAATGCAAACTATTTGTTTCGATAATCTTTGGACACATTAAAACATTTCAGGATTAAAATATAACAACAAACACTCTCTAGGGAAACATAAGTACTCACCCAGAATCAAAACCTATCACGATACAAGTCCAATCAGCACTTAAATGCGAACTTCCATCTTGTCCAGGTATTGTTAGGCATAAAATAGCTTTAACTTTATCATAATCATGAATTAATCCTTTATAACTTATTTGAAACAAATTTGTGGACGATTGAGGATCCCATTTAGGAGTAAGGACCACAATCGTCCGTTCGTTTGCAATAACAATTAAATCTCCTACAGAGGATGCTGAAACTTTGCATGAATGTAACCAGCTGTCAGTACCTAAAAAGTGAAATAAGTAAACTTGAAGTAAAAGTACCATGATCTTACACCATTTTGACTGTCTAAGGGAAAGAGTATTTTTCTTATTTTATCTATTTCGTTGATGCTTGCGATAACAGAAATTTCACAGGACATTTCGTTTGTTATTATTTTTATTTTCTTCAAATCAGCTGTTTGTTTACGTCGAATGTCTTAGGAAATGTCAACTAGTTGTCAATGTCAACTGTCATTTCGTCTTCTCTTTATTTTCTTTTTGAAGTCTCTTATATTACGTCTTTACGGTCATACTTGGTATACTAAAGACGTCACGGAATGAAAAAATAAAATGACAGAAAATATTCTACGTGAAGGGTAAAGGGGAAAAACAAAATCTTCATTTTACAGAAACTTAAGTAATCAATTTGTTATGTTGGTGATACCGAGTTCCAAACCCATGCTAAATTGTAAGCGAATAAGGGTCGATTCCACCGTTGTGTTAAACGGAGATTAAAATGACATTGTTAATGTAAAAATGTCATTTTAAACTTCGTTTAACACAACGGTGGAATCGGTCCTGAAATAAACGAGGTCCGAATAATAAGGCATTTAAAAATAATCATAATGGTTAAAAACAGACGTTGTCCGCACACTACTGGAAACAACCGACGTTATCCAGGCTAAATACAACGATTTGCTAGTACTAAAACGATTTTTTCACTTAAATACTAACACAAGCTTCCAATAATAGTTGTTACATTGGTTTCATAAATGTAATTTAGAAAATATTTAACAAATTAAATATATTAAATAAATAAACTAAATAAATTGCTTTGCTTATATTTTTAAAATCAAACCCAAGATATGTCTGTGGTATTAACAACACTGTTGAAGGTAACTCTATCATCTATACAGTCAGCATCATAAGTCTTACCCCCCTATCTAACTCGTTACTGGAGTCTTATCAGGAAAATCGCCGAGACACGTCGATTTTTGATTTCTACAATGTACACTTTTGTATGAACAGTTTACTCTTAATTTCATCCCTTACTGGAGCGGAACGACCCTTTCGAAAAATTTAAATGGCATGGGGTGGTGAGTGATAGCTCATTTGAAAGGGGGTTTTATTCTCTATTTAACCGTGCAAAAAAATTTGAAATTTGCTTCATTAATTCTCGACTAATTATTGTTTCAGAATAACGTGAAGTAAGACTTTTTGCCATTAGATAAGGTCACTGTTAGTTAAGTTGCTTTCCTATTTGTGATGTTCTGTTATTTTTAAACATTAATAAATCAACACGTAATGAAGCAAATTTCAAATTTTTTTGCACAGTTAAATAGAGAATAAAACCCCCTTTCAAATGAGCTATCACTCACCACCCCATGCCATTTAAATTTTTCGAAAGGGTTGCTCCCCTCCAGTAAGGGATGAAATTAAGGGTAAACTATTCATACAAAAATGTACATTGTAGAAATTAAAAATCGACGTATCTCGGTGATTTTTCTAACAAAACTCTAGTGACGAGTTAGTTAGGGGGGGGGGTAAGACTTATGATGCTCACTGTATATTGCAAGTGATATATACTGGAGGCTGTTTTATACATATAAATGTGGAAGCTACTTCTCATTTTTAATCAGGCGTTTATTTGTGTATATTAAACCTTGTAAAAAAATACTCCTCTTGCTGTGCCTTTATTAACAATATGGTATTTATTATTTAACCATAGAATATACGCAAAAAAGAGTGTAGATATTTTCGAAACGGTGGTTTGGAAATCTATTAAATGTGTGGAGGCCACAAAGATAGCTGTGCTAGTCTTATATGTATTTTATCTTGTATTTGTTAAATAAAAAAATGAACCATAACGGCTTGATTCTTATTTGGAGAAAAAATATTATTAATTAATAGAGATGTTTTATTTTCAAGTATCTTTTTTCTTCATTTCCACATTAAACGACCTGGGGAAAATTTGGGGAATTTTTAAGAAATTATTGAGTTAAATAAATTTTTTGTAGGATCTGGCAAAACTGTCGAGACGAGCATAGCCCGCGATGCGACTTTGCCACGATTGCCTAATGCGTTCATGCTCTCCTTATCAGATAATAACTAAGAATTGGAACGAAATACGCATTTATTTATAAATGTAATTAGGTAAAGATTAATTCGGCATTAATGTAATTTTTACTATATTTACTTCAAAATTAAATATTTAAATAATAAAACGTCTAACTACTTTTTAAGAAATTTAAAATCCTTAAAAACTTTGCCAGTTTTTCTCGGATAGGTATTCCGGTATACTTAATCAAGAGTGGGCGATCGACCTAAAGTCTACAATCGAGAAAAGTTATATTAGTATTAATGTAGAACTAGCGAGCGAGAGTATAGTGTATAGTATGGTTAAGATTGATGCGTTCTACATAGCAAACATACCGATGTTGTTATGGATCGAAAGTTAAAGTGTTTGCTGAGATAAACGATTGACAAATATTTTATAATAACGATGTTTTATCAGTTTGAAATACTATACGCTATAACGTGAGTGTTGGTGTTGTGCAGACTCTTTCAATATAGAAGAAAAAAAAAACGTTTATTAAAAGTGGTGAGTTTTTAATATTAAATCGGTTATTTTGTAAAATATTTAAAAAAATATTTTTATCTAGCCAAAAATTTTTAAAACTTGTGATATAATATTTTATTTATGGAAATAGGTACAATATTAGTATGTACTTATACAAAATAGGTATATTTTGTATAAGTTTTAATATTTTTAAATATTTTTTATTCAAAAAAAAATTTAACTTATTTCTTATTATAAGTGATTATATGATAATAAATAAAATAAATTAAATGCTGGCACAGAACTGGCCGAAATCCAAGCTATCGAACACCCCGTTATTTTCACTTATAAATTATTTCCGGATATTTTTACGAACTCGCGAATATTTTGAAAATTATCCCGAGTCGTAGACGTAAAAATTTCCTGATAATTATTTAGGCACTAGCCAGAAATTTTAAAACATGAATTAAAATGCAAAATTGGCCATGCCGGTTATGCGTGTTTGTTATAATTTGAATTCTATAGTAGGTACACGCGAAAATTATCAAATAATTATCAACTTTAGTTTCCTAAAATAGAAGCGTCTCTCAAATATCAAAAAAAAATCCAGCGTAATTTCGTAAAAGGTATTCAAGAGAAAAATGTCTAGATTTTTTCTGGTTGTCATGGAAACGTTTTAAAATAACAGCATTTGATCTGCTATAAAATAGAAGTGTAACATTTTCTTTGCAACTCTTTAGTTATATTCCCAACTTCCTCGAACAAGAAATTGAAAATATTATTAATAAACTAAAATACTGGTATTGACAATATCAAAGCCAAAATATTTAAAGATTAAATTTATTTTGACACCAATAAATTATTTAATAAACTTGACTTTTGATACTGGTATGTAGCCTAATATATTTAAACAGATAATTGTTGTCCCCTTACATAAAAAATAAGATGACACTACAGTGGTAACAAATTATTACTTGTCCAAGATTTTAAAAAGCTTTTAAAAACAGATTAGTAAATTCTGTATCAAATTAACGTAACACCACAAAGTTAGGTGTAGGTACTGTGAATAAGTTACGTTTTCTCAGAGTATCTCTGTAGTGGAACTTACCTTATGTTACTTTTCTGTATATTTATCTCTTCTGTGATAACAGAGAAAAAAGTGTATTCATAATATATTCTAAATTAACCTGTAAAAGTAAGAAATTACAAGCGATCGTCGGTGTCTCCCTCCTGGACTGTTGTGTCGATTTTTCCCATTATTTCCCAACGAAAGGCAAACTTGTTAGCCGATGATGGCTGATGATAACAGTTAAAAGTCTTCTGACTTTTACCATACTTTTACCCAATACAATACAGTTACTTACCCTTTATAAGGCCATCATCAACTAACCTAATGCTGGGCCACTATCGAAAGGCCAAAAGTAGGCTTTTATCTTTTAATCGTCACATTCATTTTTCCTTCATATATAGCACAAGGCCAGCAATATCCCGGCAATTCATTGTTTGTTGGGTTATATTTATAGTTTTTCTTTATTTATTTGCAATTTTTATTATTATTAATTTGTAATTTGTATTTTTTCTTAAGTAAATATTATTATTGTAATTAAAAAAAGCGAAACTTACTCAAGTAGGAAAGAAATTTAGTTATAATAATTATTTCTGAGTATTTTTGAATATTATAAATCCTAAAATAAAAACCTATATTATTAATATTTTTTGATTAGAGATATTTCTTTAATATTTGTCTTGTTTTGGACATTTTCGGACATGGTTTATCAACATATTTACAGTTCAAAGTATATCTAATCTTAATTTCATGTTGTTATCCTAAATTACATTGTAAATTCGGAATAAATAATTATAATGAGAAAAATAAAACTTTCAAATCAATCTTACATAAATTATTTAATAGCGGCGACCGATTTCGGCTACAATAGTTGTTTGTGCAACAAGAGTGGATATGGATAATCCACTCGAGTTGTACAGTATATTTTTTCTACGACCCACTAACGAAAACATACAAATTTAAAAACACAAATAGAATTAATAATATCTCAAGTAAGGAAATAAGTAGCATATCGCATGCCTCAAGATACTGTCTTAGGTCCTATCTTGTTTAATTTTATTTTAAATAATTTGTCGTTTAATTACAAATGGAAATATTGTAAGTTTTTCAGGCGACATAGTTATTTTGTAAAATCCAGATAACTGGAATTGATTAAAATTATTAATAGAAACAGATCTTATAAAAATTTTCGAATTAATTAATTAATTATAAAAACTTACAAACCTTTGATAAAACTTATGTTGTTCCATTATAATGTAACAAAGAGATGGCCTCTTCCTACAGAAACAATAAAAAGTAAGTTCAGTAGTTTCACATAAGTATTCCAAATGATATCAAATACCTTAGAGAACAAATTGACTCTCATCATAACTGGACTAAGCATACAAATAATGCGTTGAATGTACATTTCAAAAAAAATCTATTTTGCACTCATAGAATCATTATTACGTTATAGAATCCTTTCTTGGAAAGGTGTTTTACCTGCTTATGTAAAATTGTCCTGCAAAAAATATCACTAATAATATGTAATAAAATGATCAGAAATTCTCTTCGATATTAGGAAGTTTTATATGTACTCCAACAAAAAACATCTAAGAAAGAAATACACAGCGGTGTTTGACCTAAATATAAGTATAGGATATTTCATTTTTTTTGACGCATATCTACAAAACATATTTGTTTTTCAAACCTTAATAATTTGTAAAATGTAGATTAATAAAGACATTGTCATAATAAAGATGTAAAAAATCAATATTTTTTTAAATACATTATTGCTTTAGATAATATGCAAATGAGAATTTATTATTTTCTTTTCTACGCCCCTTTATGACAGTACGTCACTGGTAGACCGGAAACACTTGTCGCCATATTCGTCTAGTTCACTGTCAAAATTAGATACCATCGCGATTCCAAGGTCGTTTAGGATTTCTCCTTCCTGACTATATATATTCTAAGGGAAAAACTGATGAAACCAATTTTTTTTTGAAACCCATCCAAAAAAAAAATCGTTTTCAGGACGATTTAAAACACGCCAGTTCAAGAACCTAATAAAAAATAAATTTGAGATAAAACTGGAAATCTAGACTACATAAATTCTAAACTTTATAGCAAAGTTGTTGAGTGGTAGGTCAAATTTATTTTGTAAAAACACTATTAATAAAAAAAATTGAAGTAAAATCAGCCTGATCAAAAATAAAATGTAGAAATTACAGAAAACAATTTTCTTTTCTTTAACTTGATCAAGTATCCGTAGACAGGGCCGCCGAGAGCCAGGCCGGGCCCCAGGACAATTCTCTAGATCGGGCCTCGTGACAAAAAGCTTTTCAAACTTTTCCTCTCCTACTTGAATTGCATTTTCTAAAAAAAACAGCTCCCCAACCTAAAACTTCCCCCTCTCGTCTTGTGTCGAATTTCTCATACAAAACAAAAAAAAACCAGTTGACGGGTCCCCCTTATACCGCTGCCGGGCCCCCATTTCAGTCCGGGCCCCGGAAATTAGTCCCGGCTACCTCCCCTCTAGTCGGCCCTGTCCGTAGATATAAATGAAATGCTCTTGAAATAAAAGTGTGAGATGGGAATCAATGAGTTTTAGCTTCAGAATTGCTGTGTAGTTGAAACTAGTTGCCAATTTTATGTTATAATGTTACTTTATATGGCTATCGAACTTCTTCTAATACGCATTGCACAAGTGCGTGTCAAAACTACAGAGAATTAGCGGTAGACTGGACAGGAGACGAATAATATACGAATTGTTATTTCCTGTTTACTTGGATACATAAATCTACAACGAATTCCGTAATTATAAAGTCTTTAAAATTAATAGTTCATAATTTTGAATGAAAGTAATATTTACATTTTTATAATGAGCATGCATTTAATCTAGCGTTTAATATTTTACTATAATTTGCGACAATTCGCAATTCGTTTAAAATGAATTACTAACTTTAATTTTAATGTTAACTATCCTTAACATTCAAAAAAGAAAGAGGTTCTCAATTCGTCGGGATATTTTTTTTATGTACGAGGATGTATCAGAAAATAACGAGACTGGTGCTATAGTATAACAACGAAACATTTATTTAAAAAAATTCAACAACTATCCTTCGAAGTACTCTCCATTCTGTTGAATACACTTATCCCATCGCTTTATCCACTTATCATAAACTTCTGAGAAACCATTTTTTGATAGTCTGTTTAGTATACCCATCACAGCGTTGTTGAGCTCTAAATCCGACTCAAATCTTCTACATCTCAATTCGTTTTTGACTTCAGGAAACAATTGGAAGTCACATGGAGCAAGGTCAGGAGAGTAGGGGGGATGAACCATAATTTCAACCCCTAATTCTTCAATTGTTCGTTGACAAATCATTGATCTATGAGCCGGGGCATTGTCGTGATGCAGCGTCCAGCCAAAGTCCTGATAAAGCGGCATTTTTTTCTTTAATTTTGCCTTTAAGGGTCCTCGAAGTACATTAGAATAGTACTCCCCTGTTACTGTATGTCCTCTAGGTACAATGTGATCGTAAATAACGCCAAATTTATCAAAAAAAATCAGGTGCATCACTTTACCAGCGCTTTTAGCAGTTTTGGCCTTCTGCGGTCTTGGGCTGCCTTTATGCTTCCATTGCATACTTTGAGACTTCAATTCAGGATCGTAATGATAAAACCAACTTTCGTCATATGTAACCACATTTTTTAAAAACTGTGGGTTACGTTGCAATTGCCTTTTCCACTGCTGACAAATTGTCACTCGATTCGCTTTTTGTTCATCGGTCATCACTTTTGGAATCCATCTTGCCGCGATCTTCCGGTACTCTAAATCTTCATGAATAATTTTTTGAGTGGTACCGTAAGACAAATTAACATTGTCAGAAATTCGTTTTATGCCAATCCGGCGATCATTTTGTATCAAGTCGTTAATTTCTGCAATTTTTGTGTCATTTCTCGCAGTTTGTGGTCGACCGGGACGAGGTTCATCTTCAACTGATTCACAACCGTCTTTAAACTTTTTATGCCACTCAAACACTCTACATCGTGATAAACTATTATCTAGATATGCACCTTTAATCATTTCAAAAGTTTCAGTTGGTGTTTTACCCAATCGAACACAAAATTTTATCGCGTATCTTTGCTCCACTTTCATTTTTCGATGGGTACGCAAAACACTGACAATTCAATAATTAATTTGTAACAAATGTCAAAAGTTAAATCAAAGCCTACTTGCGGGGTAGTACATTAAATATAAGGCTTTCATGTCTTATTTTTTGGGTTATAAAATGTTACCTCTGAAAGAAGTTATAGCACCAGTCTCGTTATATACTGATATATCCTCGTATGTTCAGCGATAATGCTTTACCACCTTGTCCGATTTATATGATTCTTTTTTTGTTAGAAAGGGGGGTACTTCAGGGGTGGTCCCATATAAATTTGGTTAAGATGTAGTAATGGCATCTACACGTTTTTGAAGTCGGTTTTTTTAAATTTTTAATTTCTAATACTTGTGAAGCGAAACAGATTAAAAATAAACTATCTTACATTTTATGACAATTATTCTTTTAACACATGTTGATGCTGCATGCATTGCTATCTCGCTTATTATAGAAGAGTTACCCAATTAATTATATGCGCAATTTTTATATAGATTTATAGTTATTACAAAATACATTATGGGCAGGTTGCACAAAAAATATTCTAAACTCATTTTAACTAACAAGAGTTTTATTTTTAACTAGTTATATTCAAAAACAAATGTCATTTTTAAAACTATGTTTACTTGGCCTTAAGTTGTTTTTCTTCGCCCATTATTGACTAGAAATGTTATGCGTTACGCCAAATGGTACCGGTTGTGTAACGTTTAGTCCCATTAAATGAAAATATTAGGTATGCATAGTCGTGAAAAGTGAAAATATGATCTCCGTTATCCATAAGGAAATCTGCATATTGGAGATTCCCGATAACACGACGTGACCTAAGCATGTGGTACTCGTACCCCAAATGAAAACCAGTTTTCTACGACCGGTGCTTATAGTACCTTTTCTCGGCGGAGCATATTTTTTTTTTTGAAAAACATTTATTATTTAGACAGTTTTTGCCAGACTATTTATGTGCTATTTATACCCAATCATTAGTTATCGCCCACCTTGTTTATAATATAGGATTGTAAAAATACAGGTCACTGACACCAATTTGATATTTTTATCAAATTTATCAGATTTTAGTCAATTATAAAAAGATAGAATTTTTACCTATATATCAAATGTATCTTTAATTTTATATTCTAGGTATTTTTAGACATTTTTGGAGAACAATTCTTTTAAAAATTAACGAATTAAAAAAATGAATTACAGGTATTTAACTAAGCGTAAAATAAGTCCTCATTGTTTATTAAAATGATCTAGGTAAATACATATTTATCACTTATGAGTACCTACTAAAAATAATTCCATTTATCTTTTAATAAGATAATGATAAAAAGAAATAAGATAATAATTGTAAATTCAAACGGTAAGCACATTGTAGTTTCTAGAAATATAAAATTAAAATTGTAAGGCATAAGGGTCATTACAATTTTATTTAAAAATAAAATAATAATTTGATAAATGTCATATGGGGAGTGGTTGTGGCAAAAAATTGAAATACAAACTATTACTAATATAACAAATTAAAACTGACAGCTCGATTCGTGATATACGCTTAGTGTGACGTAATTTTGGTTTCACTGACAATTAACTTTTGACTAAACTTTTAACAAAAAAATCATTGGATAGTATCGCTGTATTTTTTTATTATTTGAGTTTGTATTAAGTGTAGTTATTATTATCAACATCATACTGTTTTTAAACACTACAACTATTAATAAATGCATATTTTAGTTAGTGTAATATTTGTTCTGTTTTTAATACGTTGAAAACCATCTATAAACATTATTAGTTAGTAAACTGACTTTTCTTCATAATTTGAGATTATTTTTAAATATATATATCAGGTTATGTAGAAAGCCTGACATTGATTTTTGGGTAAAAAATTTTATCTGAAAC
Organism: Psylliodes chrysocephalus; assembly: GCA_927349885.1. Taxonomy (NCBI): domain Eukaryota; kingdom Metazoa; phylum Arthropoda; class Insecta; order Coleoptera; family Chrysomelidae; genus Psylliodes; species Psylliodes chrysocephalus. The sequence goes on from OV651828.1 coordinate 5,006,510, forward strand.
TTTACCTACCATTTTTTACTTTCTTATCTGTATACAGATATAAGGAAAGTATAGAAATCATTTTAAAAATAATTGATTTAAAAACACTGGTACAAAACGCTTAATAATGTCAATAAATGCAGTTTTTTTTTGTTTCAAATCAAATCATTCTTATAAATCAAATTTTGCATGTATTTTGAAAATGGCCCTTATGATAAAAAAGCACGCACCATCCAACTTATGATCAGGCGAAACGATACCACAATTTGAGCTTGTCAGGCGAATCGGGAAATTTTAATTGATCGAGCGAAATGGGAACAGGCGAATCGGGCATAAATCAAGTCAAATACATAGGTATTATGTGGGTAGGTACTTGCCATTTCATAAAATTTAATTACAACACAATTAACACAAAATATAAAGCACTTCGTCGAATATTTATAACTATAACTTTGCGTCTTGGTTTTTGACCTTCACGTAGCCGAAGAAAATATTAACTGTTTGGATTACGACGCCTCCTGCAGTTTTATTTATACTCCTGGTCTCGTGGTTCGTAGATGAGTCTTCAAGTCTGGACAGGAAAAAATCAACAAGATCTAATTTGAAACTTACTCGTCGTTCGTACAGTATTCGAGTCTGGACAGGAAAAATCGACAAGTTTATACTTTATACGGGTATTCATGGTATTGCATGTTACACACAGAATTAACTAACCTATTGATTTTATTATATTTAATAATTAGCGCTAATTGAACAGCTATTTGATTTCAAAAATAGATGTTTTCTGTCACAATAGGAATAGGTCATTATATCAACGAACATAAACTTCGATAACATTATCATGAATTGAGATTAAAACATTTTTGATTTCTTTAGTGTCTTAAGTATAATTTATAACCACCGTAACGTAACTTAACGCCGTAGAAACTTAACCTAAGATATAAAAATAAAGTCTATTTATAAATGTCCGTAACGTAAGAATTGAGCATGCGTTTTGTATTTCAGAGATTGTCAACTTACTGACAACCTTATGAAATAAACAAGTGTAATTAACTATGTACCTAACCTCTAAATAAAACTTATAAATTATGATTTTGCTATATAGAAAGAATATATTAACTACTTTAAAAGCAATGATATAAAAATATAATAAAACAGAATAGTTTACCGAATATGTTGATTGTTTTTGAGCAATAATGAGAATTTAATCTTTCCTAGCAAACTAGTTTTGTGTCTTATTTCAGTTCTAGACTTGATGTTTATAGGTATATGCAGCAACACTCATATCTCATAAATAGTTTATCCCCAATAACAAAAACACAAATCATTCATGGTAATGTATGTCCATAAAAAAGGTGAATGATAGTTTACAAATGGTATTTGTCCATTCATTTATAAAAAAAAAAAAATAAAAAGAGAATAATTGACAGTTATCACATGCTGAACTCAGAATTATCTCACTGGCTAACCGTAAGGTCTTAAATTAAGTTAAGTTGTTAAGTTAAAAGTTGGCGAACTTTCTACGGTACGTTAAGTTCTTAAGTTACGTTACGAACATTATAAATACGTATACGTAAATTCAATATTTCAACTTCTTACGTTAAGTTCTTAAGTTACGTTACGACGGTTATAAATTAAGCTTTAGTGCCTTGTTCATTGGAATCGTTTGAAAAATTAAAAATTCGAATTGTATACAGACCTCCGGTTTGGCGCCCCTTTAGAGGTGCGTCCGCGCACGCGCAGTTGCGGAGGCCCTGTTTACCAGACGTGACACTAAGGCATCATAAGATTATATACAATAATTGGATCATCAACCAAGTGATGTTTCAATATTAGTGAAGCCAGCCTTTGAGCATCTTTAGAGGTGGAACAATAATTGAAACGTATAATTCTTTCAACGAAGTCATGATTTCTCATTTTCATTAAAAACTACTTAATATTTTATTACATTTTTGTTACTATTATTACAATACAACTATTATTATTACAAAAATGTAACTAATTTACCTTTATAAAAGAGTTACTTTATTGTAATAAATTACGTTACAATGTTATTATAATACCTGTTTGGTGTTTGCAATCTAAATTAGAAACTAATTGGTATTCAGTATTTATTGTTATGAATTTTAAATATCTGAGCTGAAGAATCTGCAAGAAAGATGGGTGCGGGTGAAAGTGCAGAGGTCACATAGCACAACAAAGTATGCGATGCCTCGATTTTCAAAGATAATACAATCTTATAAAAATCTATGCACTCACTAGTTTATTTTTATGCAGTTTAAAATTAAAAATTATGCAAAGCTTAAGAAAAGAGATTAATTGATGATTTTGAAATGTGGTTCTAATGATATTCCCATAGTCCCTATAATGTTGACTAATTATAATGGTGTACATTCAAAGATCAGACGGTTTGATCAATAATATACAAGTTATGCTGCTTGATGTAATACCACTTAGGTCGGTCATGCTTATATCTTTGCGGCAAACGGGTAAGAAATAATATCAAAATAACAACTGACACTGGTGGTGAAATAAAGGGCAGATCAAAAATTAACCACTCGTTGGCGCTACTAGCTACAGTGTAACGCGATTCCATGCTAAAGTAATTCAAATTTTGAAACTTATCTTAAATATACTGGGTCGCCACTGTGATATACTTTGTGGTTTAGAAAATATCGCAACTTCTGTTTTAAATTCACAAAATCTTTAACGCCTTTACCCGGATTTGATGATTTTCATGTCATCCATTCATCATATTTAAGAAACCTTTGAGATTAATATAAAAATTTGGATTTAATATCTATGATATACATATGTATCAAAATGTGGAGTTACGATTTTCAATTTTGTATGGAAATGCTACTTTAAAAAATGTCTTTTTCTTCGAAACCAATAAATTTCAGACGCTTTGGCAACACTGGAGAAATAGTGAATAAACAAAATGAGCCATATTTGTATGCGGGCATCAAATAAGATCAAATAAGTATTCGCCGATGCCAAAATAAAGCTTTTTCATTTAAAATTTGTGAAGTTTGTGAGGTTATGTTATGTTATCAATTTCAAATTCGTAATAGCCGCGCATTGAAATAGCTAAGTATTATACCTCTGTTTTTTGTATCATGCGTCTGTAGCTATCATGGCTGCAATAAAGTACTTTACCGCTCGATATGTAATGTACTATTTCCTACGACCACTTAGGAAAGTGACACCTATCGCACTATTTAGTCTTACGAAAAGTGCTCTGTATCACACGCGTGTGGATAAATCTATTTTCCACCCGTGTGTAAATATGAATTTACTTTCCGCATAAGCTGTCAAATATGTCAGACATCTAATTTCTATTTTGTTTGATGTAATGTCCATTTTAATCGGGCCGGTGGTGTAGCGGTCTAACGCGCTTATATTCATTTATAAGCAAGTTTATGTGTCACAGACTGCTGGGCTTCGAATCCCAGACCAGACCATGTGGATTTTTAATTAAATTGCATGGTTCGGTATAGGATTTGATGTGTGCCGTATTAATAGAATTTCAATTTCTGTTGATATGACATGCAGATTATAAAAAATCGTCATACATTACCGTCTCGATGATGGTGGGTGAGGTTTTCCGGGTTTTCCTCACCTGTTAGTCAAATGGCACCATCAATCATCTTTAAGTCGCCCCGAAGCGCCACGGCAAATAATAATAATAGCCGTCCCTTTCCCCGCACAAGCTCAGCTTTTGGGGTTAAAATTCACTCGTAAGGGGGTGAATTAGGGAGAGTATTATTATTATTATTATTATATTATAATAGTAAAATCGAGTTGACGATTAATTTGTCAACATTAATTTTCAAATATAGATCTTAGATAATTTTTAATAAATTATTAAAAGAATTCTAATAACTACCCAGACAGCACACCAAATCCTTTGGATATCTACTGAACATCCCAATATCCACTGAATGTCCAGTCCATGGTAGATATCTATAGACATGCAAATGTCCATAATTAATAGTAATTACATGGCAAAGTATTAAAAAATACGCCATTGTGCTCGTCATTGTGGCTAATAGTACCGTTCAGATATTTAAAATTAATTTTTTTAAGGTATATTCAATATCCCATGAACATCCACTAAATATATCAAAGTCTAGGCGCGAACGCAAACCATCGTGGATATTCACTAGATATTATTTGATTCTGCTTACTAAGTATAGATGGCGATACCACTATCGCATCTACTCATGCTCGACCCGCCGTAATTGAGTTCGATCGAAATGTGTGTCCTAATCACTCCATTAGAGACTGGAGTCGAGAATTTTCATTTATTGCTGAAGAGTCCTAATAAGGATGACTTTCTCTTTAGTGGGCAAAATGAAAGGCAGAGGTTGAAAATATTTTGAGTGTTGAAAATATTTTTTATCTCTGCTATTTTTTTTCAACGTTATTCAATAATCATTGGTTACTTATGAACCTCTACTAAAGATACCCATAAAATATTTTGCTGAATATCCGAATATCTTCTATATCCTGTGATATAGACGGACATTTGGTTGGATATCCATATTGGATATATTGAATATCCACAAAATATATTCTGTGGATATCTCTGTGATTTCTTGTATTTTCTGGAAGATACCCATTAGATATTTTGCTGAATATCCATTAGGATATCTTCTATATCCTGGATATAGACGGACATTTGGATATCCATATTAGATCCACGGAATATTTCTGATATCTTGTGGATATATTGGATATCCACAAAAGATATTCTGCGGATATCTCTGGGATTTGGTGTGTTGTCTGGGTACCTATATTATTTTTGAATTAAATAATCATTAAATTTGAATTTTAATGCTAAATGGCTATAATTGCATGTTTGAATAAAACTTGTAATTTAACTTTATTACATTCTTCTGTCCTGTAAAATATAAAGTAAATTTTTTTTACAAACTGCATATACGGCACAAAAAATTAATATCTTTTTTGACCATCAACAATATTTTTTTTTACAAAACCAATAATAAAAAAGTAATCCATATGGTTCCAACTTAAGTAGACACACTGTATATAACACCTATACCTACATGTCAATATTATTTAAATATTAAGTTTCTTTAATGTTTAGTTTCGCTTCTGACATTTAAATGTAAAATATATATATATAACTAATAAGTTATTATTATATTTATCACTATTAATCTTATTTTTCAATTTATTGATATCATTTGTTTTGATGTCTCGTTCAATATTTGTTTCGTTACCTAATTTTTCCAATATCCAAATAATAGATACAAAATAAAAATTAATTTAAAGTGAAAAAACAAACTAGTTAGGTAAACAATTTTTGTTGCAAATGGTCTATTATTAAAAACAATGTTTATTTTATAGTAGTGAATGAAAAAATATGCAAATAAAATGATTTATTATTTTTTAATAAGAAGTAACTGAATAGAGGTAAAACTACTTAGTGATCAGTATTAACAAAATATACGTAGATATATTTAAAATGAGATGGAAAGTTTTAATAAAATTCAGCTGTATAATGTGCTTTTTGTTTTCAGGGAACGATACAAAATAAGTAATTTTCATAATACTCTTTTGACTGTGTGTTCGAGAATATTATTTGGTTCTTAGGTACCTACGATTGCCGTCAGGGCCTACGGCTAAGTCAAAACTATATAGTAAAGACTTTAAATCATTATAAACAATAGTATCTCTAGTCTTCAAAGCATCAAAATTAAAATCACCTGCCAAAACAATATATAATTTTATGTTGGTAGAAATTTGCACATCTTTTTTCGTAGTTTCTTGATTAAGTACTTTATCAAAATGTTCTCCAGATATGTTAACGACTACTTCATTAGTTAAATATTTCGTTTTTTAATTTACTTACTCCTACAGTTTGCAATAATTGTGGTATCCATCGCTTACAAGCTTTTTTATTTGCGAATATTAAGCAGAATACCATGTTTGTACTCATTTAGATAAGATTAGTTCAGAATCACATAATCTTGATATCTCACACACTTTCACTTCTTGTCAGTCTTCTATTACGGAATCACGGATTTTTATGATATCGCGGTAACCCCAATTGAACATTCAGAGCATGGCTTCATCTTCATGTTTGCTTGACTTTAATCGTATCATTAAAAGTAAATACTCTTAATTATCTATTAATTATTATTCAAGAACCATTTCCTTATAGGAATAATATCTTTTAAAATATTGTTTACCTCGTATATTAATAATTATTGAATTTAAAAGAACTGTATTTACAAAGTAATTAATTTAAATATTCCCTTCTTATTTAGATAAGAATTCTATTCAGACTCTGTCATATAAAATTATTTACTTATATTATGTAGTGTTGCGCACAGCCCCAACAGTTATGTGGAAACTATAAATTATTATAATCTTCTTTGAATTCCTTATTAATAAAATAAGTTGATTATGTCCACTGCTGAAAAGTGTCTGATAGTGTTATCAAAAGAAATATAGGGAACTTGGATGATTTTGTAAATAAGTTGTTTGTGTTTTTGGTGGAAGATAAACAGGTAAATAATGTGGTTTAGTATTATTTTAAACGCCAACTATAGATTTCAAGATAAATTATTGAATTATGGCTACACTCTGTAGGTATAAGAGGATTTACCTTAAAAATGTGAGAAAATATGGTAAAAATAATGCATAGATATCTACTGGAGAGATATACAGGGTAAATACTTTTATAACTGTGTATAAAAGTTAAAATAAACATCTTTTTCAAGTAGCATTAAAAAAAACTCATAAATAAGAAAGTTACAGGAATAAAACTCTAAATCCGGGACTGGACTTGTGTATGAAAAGTTAAGCTAAATAATAAGTCTGTTTATTTATCTCTGTTTTTGTTTTTTTATAAATTACGATTTATTGTGAACCAGTTATTGTAATTTAGTCGCGTGTGATTTAAGAAGCGTGTTTATCTAAACTGGTAAATTAATAATGTTCAATACAGTAAAATGAAAATGAAGTTCGCTTAGAAGAAAATATTGTAATATTATTGAGGAAAATCTAACAAGTACGCGGGTAATTGCAGATTAGATAGGAGTAACTCGAAGAAAAGTGTGAATAACATTGCGGGAAAATAATTTCACCCATAGGGGTCTATTCTGTAACAATTCCTTTATATTTAACGGCCTTTAAAAATATTTTCTTCTTTACTTCTGTCATTATTTAAACGGATCTTTAAAATACATTAGAGGACTATCTTAAAGAAATCTGTTTAAATAATGACAGAAGTAAATTAACGAATACAAACATATTTTTATAGGCCGCCAATATTTTTAAAGGCCGTTAAATATAAAGGAATTTTTACAGAATAGACCCCATAGTCAGTCCCCAGCAAACACAAACATGTAACATATATGTATCATTTACATGTACTAGTTCCGTGTTACATAAAGTAACTTACATGTTACAAAATAATTCACGTGATTACTGTGAAAAATGACCTAATTTTGTTATATAGCAGGTTCCTTATAAGTGATGTAATGTGTTAAGTACATGTAAGGAACAATGTTATATATCGGAAGACATGTAACATTTATATTACCATTGTAACATTTAATAGGTATGCTTCATTATTACAGCACATATACATTGCTTTTTTCATATAACATTAGTATTATAAATGTTATATAATTAAAGTTATATAAATGTGTCGTCTCAAAATGTAGGTATACCATATGGAAAACTTTTTTATTATTGATTTTGTAAAAAAATTTATTCCTGATAAAAAGTTCTACATCGTCCAAAATTTAACATGCAATCATAAGATAATAATTTATTTAAGCTGTCTACGAGGTTTGTCTAAAAATATGAATTTTACTCAAGAGTAAAGTACCTTATTTATGTTTTACAATACAGAAGAACATTATAAAGTAAAGTTATTTTGAATTAAAAGTTATATTCAAATAGGCAATTACAGTCATTTAGCATGAAAATTCAGGTTAGGTGATTATATACGTTTTACATTATTTGTAGTTATAAATTAATTAATCACCAAACCTGAATTTTAATGCTAAATGGCCGAAATTGTATATTTAAATATAACTTTTAATTCAAAATAACTTCACTTCATAACATTCTTCTGTATTGTAAAACATAAAGGTATTATTACTCTTGAGAAAAATTCTTATTTTTTGGCAAACCTCGTATACAGCTTAAACAAATTGATACCTGATGGTTGTATTTTAAATTTTGGACCATGCAGAACTTTTTATCAGGAATACATTTTTTCACAAAACCACTAATAAAAAAGTTTTCCATTTGATTCCAACTTAAGTAGACACACTGTATGACAAATACTTACAAAAAAAACGTCGAAAATATTTGGAGGAAAAAGAAAAGTAATTTAAACGTATTTGTTAGGTATATCAATACTTTTATTGGACAAATTCATAACCGAAACCAAAAATATGTTATAAAAATATTGCACACAAATATAATAACCCAAATTCATCATAAAAATCACAAAATATCTGCTATTATCGACGATCCACTGCCTCAAAATTCAAGGCCCCATAAAGCATGACCTGAAAAGAGAACAAAAATTAATATTTACACCTCAAATGTATCATCGAAATACAGCACACACATATAACTCAATTCCATTATAAAAACACAACATACCTGCTATGGCTGCTATTGTCCACAAAAAATCCAAAATGCCACAGCTACCTCCGTAAAACGCCTATAGCCGCCATCGAACATTGAAACGCTACTAAAAATAATGCACCAGATCAGAGACAACAGAGACGTGTAACTTAATAGGAAAATATGTTCGGTGGTCCATTTAAATTACATATATGACCCTCTTTTTCTTTTACATTGATCTTTACATATGTCTATCTCTCTCCAATAAAACTAACACCATTTTCAGAGGGCGCTGGTGTTGCAGGTTTTTTGACGTCGAAATATCGATTAAAAGTATTAAAACTGACAACTGACAATGTTATGAATGTTGTTATGAACATGTGCATTTTATTAAAATTAATTTAATTTGGGCCCCGTATATTTCTTTTAGTCTGATTTTGTTGTTTAATTAATTTTCTTTGGGGGGAATGTTTATTTTTGCATATTATTTTTTGCATGAAGCAATTTCTGGAACCAAACTCGCGTTTTTGTACACATTTCTTTCTAGAGGTAAGTAATTTCCAATTTATTAAGAAAACCACTGTATAATGTGTGTGTTTAATAATATATTACACATTGACTATAATTATTTTAGGTGAATTGGAACAGAGATCCATTGTTACAGCTACTTGTGTTCATTAAGTAGGTAGATGAATGTCTGGACAGCTTTAATGGCAGCACAAAGTTCCCTACTAGAAAAGTAAAATGTATGCTGAGTAAAAAATCTGCACATGTAGTATTGGCAAAGGACTTTTGAAATGATTAGAGATTAGCTATTTCTTACATACACCTACCTCTAACAGCCACTCTAAAGGAATAAAAAAAAATTGAATCACAAAAGGGCAGAATTTTAAATCAGGATGCATTGGAAAATAAATTTGGGGACATCAGGTCGGTTTTGGATTTTATAGAGAGATCAATCTCAAGAAAAGTTAATTTATCCTGCAGAACAACCAGTAGTTTAAGTAGGATTTGCTATAACTTTGATAATAAATTGTAATATAGGTACCAATTATTGTTTCGAATGAAATTGAAAAAGAGATAAATATGAAATTAGATTTTTCATGAGTAAAATGTTATATTCATTCGAACATTGTAAGGTAATCTATAATTAAGGGAATATGGAAAATAGGTATACCCTGGTGGTGTAAGAGAAAGGTAAGGGGCAATGACAAAAAAATTACAAAAATGTATTTAGTGTTTATTATTAATAATATTATTTGCTATGTTTGAAAAATACCTCCTGCTTCCGAACAGATTGAATAGATTAGACTACTAGTTGGAGAAGGTCCACCTAGTAAACAAATTAGGAGACTAGGAAAACTTTTACATGACTGGGGACACAACAGGAATGCACACACACAAGATACACAAACAAACGAAATAACAGGAGTAAGCCTTCAGCAACGTCCTGTTTAAATGATGATAGTATGTCATCCTTCATTCCCTTTTAGAAGGCATGGCATATAAATATATTGATCTTGATTACTATAAGAGGAGTTAGCAAAGGTCTAGCAGGTTTCGATCCAGTTTACAGGATGGGAACTTACTTGACTCGGGCCTTATACATTTGTGTTGAGTGTATGTGTGTTTCGTTTCCATGGTTTCTATTAAAATAAACAGTCATAACATATCCATACCTTTTTGCCAGACTAACATAAGTGACATTTGTTCAAATGGCACTTATGATAGTCTGGCAAAAAGGTATCGATACTATACTTTATAAAATATTTGTTACATTAGTTTTTAAATATATTATGAATATATAACAACTGTTACTTTCTTTGTAATTTGTCACAAAATGATAGGAGGTACTTTCTAAACGAAGCAATTGTAGTTTGTTTTTCTGTACCTTACAAAAATATAATTTATAGAAAAAGAGTTTGGTGTATTATTTTTCCAAGTTTAAATATTTAATAATCAATAGAATTTTCAAGTTTTTTTTTAGCGAAATTTACAAGAGTAATAAAAACTATGTTCACTGTTTATATTAAACTGATTAAAACTTCCTTTATTAAAATGATTATTTATGTGATAAAAAATTTGATGTTATTGGAAGCTTTTATATTTTTTTAATATACAGTGAAACAATAGTTTTTGTTTCTCCTGTAAATTTGTATAGAAAAACTTTATTTCTGAATCCATGTTTGAATTTCCCGCCCTAAAGCATTTTTAATTTTCCCGCTATTTACTAGTGGCGCCATCATAGACTGGTTGTGGTTACAATCGCCCAAATAACTTTTACCGAACAAAAAAAATACATTGAGTTACACGTCTCGCTGGATTGTCTCTGACCAGATATACCTACTTACCTACCTAAGAAACATGCGCATTTCAAGAACCGTTTGATCAACAGCATTTATGTATATATACGCTATGTAACATTTTGTACGAAGTAATTTAGTACAAATTGTTACTTCAATGTAGATTACACATAGATATATAAATTGATATAATCTTTATGTGAGGAAATTTATATAACGGATATGTAATTTTTGTAACATATATTATAATTATATACATGGTATATAACTATGGTGCTAAGTTTGAACTTATGTGTTCGGTTCCATAAATAACACATAAAAGGGCATATAAGATAGTCTAAGTATATTTTAACCTTCTTAGTTATGTAACAGTAGGGAACATGTAACAGAATGGTTTGCTGGGTCATTTTATAGTTTTTTAAAATACCAATAACTTTAAAAGAAAAAATCGAAATAATCTGATTGTTAGAAGATCGTACTTCTATAATTGCTTTTATTACTACACATACACCCAGATAAGTCTAATTATTTTTTTTCTTACCTTTTTTTATTTTCTACTATTTATATATTAGATATAATAATAAAAACAGTAATAGTGGACACAGATAACATCCACAAAAAATATATAGGTAATAAAAACACTTTCAGTAAACACAAAGTACCAATAACTTCAAGAACAAACTTTTTCAAAAATGAAAAGCACGATAAATTTAGATTGTAGCTTTATTCCTTTATATATTATTCTAATTGCAGGTATTTAACTGCTTTCCATAAATGAGATATTTGTTTTTCCCAAAGCAAGAATCATTCTAAAGTCATTAGAAGGATTTTTTACTAAAAGAATTATGGATTATGACAGGTAGTACAGAAGGTGTCTAATATGCTTAACAGGTATTTAATTTTTGGAATTTTTAAAGCTTATACCATTTTAAAATCACTCAACGTTTTGAGTAATTTAAAACTTATCCGATTATGGATTAAGCAGGTAATAAGACCCAATAAACACTTGACCTGTTTTGCATAGATAGAATCCCTCCCCCCCCTAGATCCGGGGCCGGACAGAACCATATTAGATACATTTTGGAATAGATTAATGTAAAATGTACGTTTCTTAATTTTGTGTATTTTTTAAAGTTACTCTAAAAAGTTGTTTATTTTAATAACTTTTCTGCACAGTTAAACAAGGATTCACCCTGTATTATTTTATTATCTGTAAACAGACTGATTAGCTAAGTGAGGCCTATCATCGATTCACAATAAGTTTGATAGAATTGTTACATATTTAAAATTTAAAAAATAATAGTTTGATCACCAAATATGAACTGTGAGTGATGGGTTTAATGTCTATACAGTATGGTTCAAATGAAAGGAATAAATTCATTATAATGGAAGTAGTTGGTTTTTAGAAAAAATGCTCGGACAGGTCAATTTTGTTTACTCAAAGCGCAATTTTTTAAATAGAATTCAATTTTCCCCCACTTCCCGTTTTTGGGCAGTGACGTCATTGACAATTTTTTTAAATAGTAACCCCAATTTTTTTTTCTTGATTTTGATAGATCTTGCAATTTCCTACTCGGAAACATAATATTTGAAATATCTTACATAACATTTTTTTTTGAATAAAAGTCATTTAAAGATCAGACACATAAATTTTATTTTATTTTGAGAACACAATAAATGAATATAAGATAATTATTTGTAATTAAGTGCTTAATATATCAAAATATTAATATTAATAATAATAATAATAATAAAAATAAAAAAGAATTTGTGAAATTGGCATTAAATTCTTTTTATTATTATTATTATTATTATTATTATTATTATTATTATTATTATTATTATTATTATTATTATTATTATTATTATTATTATTATTATTATTATTATTATTATTATTATTATTATTATTATTATTATTATTTTTTTAGATGAAGCACTTAATTACAAAAAATATTTTATTCATTTATTGTGTTTCAAAATAAAATAAAATTTATGTATCTGATCTTTAAATGACTTTTATTCAAAAAAAAAATTATGTCAGATATTTCAAATATTATGTTTCCGAGTAGGAAATTGCAAAATCTTTCAAAATAAAAAAAAAATTGGGGTTACTATTTAAAAAAATTGTCAATGACGTCACTGCCCAAAAACGGGAAGTGGGGGAAAATTGAATTCTATTTAAAAAATTGCGCTTTGAGTAAACAAAATTGACCTGTCCGAGCATTTTTTCGAAAAACCAACTACTTTCATTATAATGAATTTATTCCTTTCATTTGAACCATACTGTATAGTATCCTTTCTAGAATAAATATGAAATTATATTCATTCAGTAGAATGCAATGGCCTAGTTTTTGGTTCTCTAGTCTGTGCTTAGAATTTATCTATAATATTCGTGAGGGTGTATAATATACAGTTAACAGCTAACGTTTGATGGATTTAATGTACATTATAGAATATATATAACGGTATATCCGTTTAGTAGACTGATACGTGGTTTTATACATTTATACATTTGTCAATGAATTTTAAAAGAAAAAATACCTACACGTATTAAGTTAAATATGTGTTCCGATGACACCATTTCTCCAAAATTTCATTTAATTTATTTTGAACTGAAGGGCTCCTCAGGGTATTTCATTTAAAACAATAGCGAATTTTCAACAATATATTTTAACTTAAAAGATACAAAATCATAAAACTCTCCGAACATTTTTTGCACCCATTGAACTGGAGTGGGGTAGAATGCTTGTCAATAGGCTTGAGATGCGACTCTATGGGCAAAGACAGGTTATTTTTCATCTCACTCGGGAGTATTTATAACAACCATTTTCTATTTCACTTTGTTATTGTCTGATCCACCAGAATGTGGATTGAACAATAACAATGTGAAACAGAAAATGGTTATTATAAATACTCCCGAGTGAGATGAGAAATAAAAATGGCTGCGCCCATAGAGTCGCATCTTGTTCTATTGATAGAACAGAAGTAAAAGTTGTAAATGCTTTTGCCAGTTCTCCCACTTTATACACATAAATTGACAGGTTGGCAGCGGATTTCACCGAGGTGGACGCGATACATTGGCGTACAACATTATTTTATAGATGTTAATAACAATTTCGAGTAAATAGTTTAATAAATTGTGAATAGCTGTTGAAATTTTGTAAAATTATAATTTGAATATTATAATACATGTTTAATAATTATTTATAATCCATAAATACATGCGATTGTCCGGTTCCGCCGATAACAATTTAAAATTACTTATTCTATGAAACGACACTGGCAGGTAAACATTACTGTGAAATTCTCGGAGCCGCCCGACGTGGTTTGACGTTTACCCCCTCTCTACCTACCAAAAGACTTTTCAACTTTTACTTTCTCTATACAATATGCACATTGGCTTTCTACCCAACTCCAGTTCATTGTTTGCACCATAGCCTTCTTCTTTCCTTATTTTTTCTTAACCTCAATTTCTCTTCGTTTTTATTTGGTGGTGATCTGTTACATTTGGGAACAATTGTCATTGGCCTCTAACATAAAATACTGCTAGCAGAAAAACTACTACAGAACATAAAAAATTTAAAAATTTTCAAAACAATCAAATGTTGCTAATTTTGTTTACTAAATCAAATTTTGGAAAAATGGCTCCAGAGGAACTAAATTGATATTTATATACCCACATAAATTATAAAATTTATACAGTTCAAAGTCGACTTTGGCAGTTTACATTATTGGTTACCTATACAAGGTGATTAACAAAGAAAAGGTTATATTTTACCTGCAAATTCTATAGTGGAAAAGCTTAAAACAGGGGGTCAAATATTAATATATAGTGAGAAAATGTAAAAAATATAAAATCTGTACGAGAATACTTTATTAAAAAAAATAAATTTATATTAATTAATTACTAGTAAATAGATGAGACTTTATTAGGAATACCATTTCAACGTTTATGGTACAATTAAATGAAACAAACAAATAGTATTTATAATAAATTTTAGTAATATATTTTTAAAATTTTTGTTGACTCTAAATTTGAATTTTTTCGTGTTAATATTTAGAATATTGTTATTTAGATTTTTATTAATAAATTTACCCTAAACAACGCGCTCTTACATAATTCTATGCAAAACCCATCAAAGTTTCTTCTGAAAGTAAAGAATGGGAGGAAGAAGACGAGGAGGACGAGGGGGATGATATTAACCAAAAATTTGGTATGTAGATGTCACCCTCAACTCAAAAAGATCTCTAGTTAATCTAAATCATTGCATGATGAAGAATATTAGAAGAAAGGTTTGTAATTTTTATTTTAATAATATCGTGCCCTATTTTCAAATTATTAAAAATGAAATAAAGTTGGTACTTATCTGCTTTCCCGTACAAATTTGACAAAATCACTAGAAAAGTGCTCCATTCTAAACAGTTTTAGATATCCTACCTTAAAGAGAAGACAGTATATTAGGCAATCTTAATGAATTATGATTTTACATAATGAATACGTCACTAGAGTAGATAAAGCTCGAAAAGAGAGATCTATAGTGTATTTTGATGAGATACTGTGAAAGAAGGATGAAGTGATCAATCTGCTAAAGGTTCTGTAAATGCTCCTCCAAATAAAGAAAAACGTATTATAATGTTACATTCCGGTAATGAAAACGGTTTTGTGTTGAATTACTTGCTATTATCAGCAAAGGATATTTTGAGTTGTTCAGTAGATTATCACCAATATTATGACAACTACCTTGTTCGAGAAATGGTTTGGTGAATAATTAATTTCTAATTTGCCACAAATAGTAATCCATTACTAATGGATAATGACCCTTACCACTCTCGTCAAACTAGTGAAATTCTAAACGGGAAAGCTCGAAAAGAGGTAGTTTCTGCGTTTTTGGACAAAAAGGGGGGATCATATCCACCTACAGTTGAAAAAAAGATTTTCTTGCAATATTGAAAGGCATAAGTCTCAAACCTAGCTATGTTGTTGTGGATTGCTTTTCGTCTGCTATGCGTATGACGTCACTCACAGAGTGATAGTGATTTTCATTTTCCCGTCAAAATAAGTGAATATATACACTTTAGTATACGATCTGTGAATAATGAATGGTTTTTAATTACTTGCGTCATTAAAACACTCGAAATGAGTGGGTGAATATCAATGCTCGCTTTATGTCATTATGTAACTACTTTATTTTATCACATTAGCAAAATTTTTATCATTTCTTTTAATTTTTCCTGTCATGAATTCACAATGAGTTTGGTGCATATAATTTGATGGTTAGATTTGTTTCGTAGAAAATTTCCTATAAAAAGTGGTTAACCATTTATTTTCATTTGTAATCCATAGCAAATAATTTGACTCTGAGATTGCTGAAATGACTGAAAAGGCTACACAATCATTGTTACCCAAAAAAATGACTCCCAAAACAAAATAATCAACTGGTTTCAAATCAGGGACTCTTGGAAGTCCACCTCTACATTTCCACAAATTTTCATCATAAAGTAGCAGTGGCAAAATATTTTCTAAGAAATAAAAATACCGGTAAATTATGTTCACACTAAATTTAAGGTGAAGAAAATGAGAGATTTGGGATTTACAAAGCCATCATCACATTCTTTCCGGAAATAATTAAATATTAAATATTTTATGATCTTCATATTTCGAGACATCTTTTCTATTAAAAATCTCTTTTTAATCACATATTCTAACTAAAGTAGGTATGTCACCAATCGTAATCGTAGAATTTTAATTGTAAATTATTTGATATAAACATTGCGATACGTATACCTTATCAATCCTGTCCTAAATAATTCCGTACTCGTGTAGTGGACAGAAAATTCTAATCGAGGTTCAATAAGTTATATTAAATTATTCTTAACTAATTCGCGTACAAGCCAACAGTTGTTAAATGTTTAATGAGTCGTTCATTGAAAAGTTGACGAAATTAACAATATTTTCCATGTAATTGTGTATTCTAAATGTAATATTAGGTGAGTACTATATTTTTAGGCATTTTCGGCAAGGTTATATTCTTTTTAGAAACATAAGGAAATTTTTTAAAATTTTTTTTTAATTATTTTTTTAATTGTAGATATTAAAAGCATAGTAAAAAATAAATTAGCTTGATAACACGCTTAAAAATCCACCGTTTTACAGAGAATGTTATGCAGTGCGTTATATCTTAAACCATTATGGTTGCTGTCTGCAGCTACTCGCGATTTATATTAATTTTTAACAAAATATAAGATCTGTAAGCCAAAATCTGTAAAAATTACATTACTATATCTTACAAATTCTGCAGCTTATAGGATATTTCCCAGAATCCTACCATAATTTTCGCGCGCCTGTCATTTGTCACCTATAATTACACCTGTTTAATTACATTGTATTTGTTTTGGGCGCGCTTTTGTATTTGTTTTTGATAATATTATCGTTATAATAGTATTTTTTAGTTTCATTTAGTCTTAATTTAAGTTTTGTGTTCGTGCTTTCGTCATAAATATAATATTTACCAAGTGTTTATGACTAATTTGTTGGAAATCTTCATCTATCTGGATGCTACACAAACTTCTAGAAATATTTGTTTACTAAACGCAGAACATGTTTTATTATGTGGTTTAAAGGACATTTTTAAAGGACATTTAAAGGACATTTCAAGTACCTAACGTTTATTATTGATAAACTGAATTAAAAATCTTACTATCCTTACTCTTATAATATGAAGTGAATGGTGTAGTACTTTGTAATAAACCTGTCATAATACAGTTTGTTTCTGGACAAAATTTTTCAAAATCTCAATAATGTGAATTTGTAGATACCTATTTATCGTAAGAAACAAAATTTTACGACGTATGCTTGAAAAATAATGAAAACTTTAATTTTGATTTTAACATTAACACTCCATAGATTTCAATTTGCTGTGGGCTTTTTCGCAGATTTCATTTTTAATATAAACACTATGACGCACCATAAGAAATAAAAAATTTAATACTCACTTAGAAAAAATTCGAATTACAATTGATACAAATTAAAATATAAACACGAACGCCAAAGTTGCCAACTCATGAACTGATTTAAAAACAGAATTATTGATAAATGAATTGAAATTTAAAAAAAAAAATCAATACAATAAATTGGTTCCATAAAAATCCTTAAAAAAATATTGAGTATGATTACACCCAGCTAGCACAAAAACACCCCATCTACGTTAATAAGCTGCAATTTTAGGCTTACATCTCACAGAGGTTACAAAGAGAAGTTCGGAAAACATCACACTAGCACTTTTAAAGTACTTACCCCCAAATTTGGGTCATATCTAGGTTC
Organism: Psylliodes chrysocephalus; assembly: GCA_927349885.1. NCBI lineage: Eukaryota > Metazoa > Arthropoda > Insecta > Coleoptera > Chrysomelidae > Psylliodes > Psylliodes chrysocephalus. The sequence continues at coordinate 5,024,738 of OV651828.1, forward strand.
GTCAGAGACTCAAAAAGACCAAGAAGTATACACGGTAGAGAAATTATATATGATATTTGAGACCCCATGGGCCCCTGTTTATACGACTCTGAGGGCTTGAAAAGGCTTAATTCTCGATGACATTGAGATCTCCGCCCTTCTAAACTCCCCTAGCGCAATTTGGGAGCCCAAATACATTTCCACGGACATCTAGTATATTGGACCCCCAGTGGCCCTGTCACCCACCCCTGGGAAGGTCGCAAAGGCGACCTGACCCAAATAATGGATTCAGGGTACTTTAAAACCCCCGAGTGGAACATTTACCCCGCTTGGGACTGCAGTTTTATGAAGTATGCGCCTTTTGTTGAAGAAAGCCGAGAATTCCCCCCAATTGGGGTGAATTTGTGGGGAGGGAGGCCGAGCGGCATCTAGATTTTAGTGAACTTTAAATCTCATGTCTCAATGAACATTTTCCAAAAAAATTAGCCCGATTGGACCTTTCCGACCAAAGTTCGAAGTGGAAACCTACTTTGTCGCGACTAATAGGTGGATTTAGTCAAATGTACTGACCACTTTTTTTGTGTGCCGGTGTAATAGACGACTGCAACAATGTCTAGGTACAGTTTTGCCAGGTCTACCGTTTTCATGCAATATCCACCGCTGAAACTTTTATTCATACTTTCAATATGTTTGTAAAATTTTATATAGAACATATTGATATAATAGAAATATTAACAAAATTATCATAAATACAATTTGAGTTCTATTTTCTGCGATTTTCGTTTCGACATTTTAACTTCGGTCGGTGAATCCCCTAGGAAATGTCGGTACAACAGTAAATAGTGACTACCCAAGACTCGACATTCTTCAATTTATAAATTGATCAACAGTTGTCCATATAATATGTAGAAAAAACTTAAAAATGGTTTGGATAATTTTGGCTTTTTGTCAGATGATTATTTTTAATTTTTGGAATATTTGTTATGTACCATATTTTATTTGTTGGTAAAACATAGGTACGACCGGATATACCTAAGCATTTTTGTTTTTATTTTATGTAAATTACTTATTACAATAATAAAACAAGCATATTTTTTAAATTTAATTTTTGCTTTTCCAAAAACAATTATAAATTATTGTTCTTTTCTTTTTTAATTCCGCCTGACTACCTACCTAATTACCTAACTATAATCGCAAAAACAGCCATTTTTAAACATTGCATTTATGATCTACCGTTTTATTTATAAATCTACCGCTTTTTTATGACAAGTCTACCACTTATATTTATCTTGACCTGGTAACACTGACTAGGTACATATTATACTAGAGAATTTTAAATCAAGCCTTTTAACTTTTTTTTTCTATAGATATGTACCTATATTTTTATTTTTTTAGTTTATTATTAATGAAAAGTTGATAAATATTTTTTTATTGTAATCATATGTGGCTTGGAAATATTTTTATTTATGCTATAATGTAACAAATATAAGATAATTAATTAAAAAAGGATAACTTATATTTTTATATAAAAAGATTTTACTTTTCCACAACATATTGAATAAAAAAGATATTGACCTATTATTAACGGAAAAGATATAGAAATTAAAAAATATGCTCAAGTTTAATTCGTTGCACTTTTTAAATAATTTTATCTTACTTTGTTTTTTTAAATAAAACAACCAATGTCATAGTGTATTGATATTTTTTTAATTTTACAAATTTTATGCTTGATTATAGATTTCCAAGTTAGGCATGCAGATTTTATAAAAAACAACTCTCTATATACTCGAGAGCAGGGGTGGCCAATTTTTCTGTATATAAGATCTACTTTTTATATTAAAAATGTGTCGCAATCGACTTGTTGTCATAGGCGTAGTCTTAGGGGAATTAGGGGTGTGAAATGCATACTATGTTTATACAGTATGCAATGCAGTATAAGGTAGGGTTGGCACCTTGTTAAATAATGAATAAAGGTACGGTTGCTTCAAAAATCATCAGCTAATATTTTTTCTAATAAACCCCTGGTCCTGAGTCCCGAGCTTCTAAAAAAAAAGTGCTCACCTTCATGTTTACTAACTTAAAACGCAAAATGCAATGTATAAGTTGAAATATGAAAAAAAAAATTATAAAAATGATAATTTTAAGTTTTGTCTTCTACATTGCGAGCGATGGAGCGATTGACGATCGACCAAAATTGGCTTCGCGATCGACTTGTTGGCCACCTCTGCTCTAGAGCATCAACTGTGATTTCTCCCAACTTTTCTTATGGGTTCTGATGGTTATATTTCCAGGGACATCAGGCCTGTTGAAGAGAATGAACTGCATCAATCTGATGTTTTTTTTTTTTAATATAGACGTATCAGGTACCTTTCTTCTTTAGACAATTCTGTAGTATTTACTTTTGCTTCTAATATTCCTAGAAAGTCATCAGATACAAAGGAAACCTAAAATATAATATTTTAAAATGTATTTTTAGTTCGATTAAGTATATTATTACCAAGAAATTAGTTTTGTAAATCTCTGTTATAAGTATTTGGTGTAAAATGTAACTGTGAATGTATCTTCTCGTTTACAACGATTTATCTGCCTTTATTTGTTTTTATTGTAGTTAAACCATTTTGTATTGGGTACCTAATGAATGAAATATTAAATTTACACCTGGCATTGTAATCCGAAACAAAGACAATGATTTAGAATTCTATTTTATAGACCAAATCTACTCAAATGTATAAAAAATAATTTAGGTATGAATTCTCAAAATTAAAACACGAGCATCACCATCACAAACATGATAAATGACTAGAAAACGTGACAAGTGACAACTGACATAAATATAAACGTTCCGAATTCAGATTATGATGCTCACAGTACTTCTCGTGGATATATTTTTAAGCAAATTACTATATTATGTTGTGTGGCTGGGCATATTGCTATAGACATAAATTTTACTATACTTAAAAAAAGATCTTTCCACTTCCTCAAGGGCTAAGAATCTCTCAAATACTTCGTATAGCGCATCACGCGAAAGAAGGATTCAACAACGACCTTCAAACCGTGCTAGTAACCTTGGATTGTCAGAAAAAAAAAATGACGATTCCCGTCCTCGACTTTGGCACTTTCAGGAGGTTTTATAACTCGGTAGTCCTGTGAATTGTGACAATAACGAAGACTATCGAAAGACCAACGTACATCGCTGACAACCCTGTTTTTTCCTAGCTTTTTCAGGGGACACAGACCAAACTAAGCCCCGACAAATCTCTAAACTATGACATATACTGACTAAAACTACACCACAACCCCTCAATCATGCCTCTCTGGCAAGGAGTGAGGGCTGCTATGTTTAGCCTAACCTTTATTTTTAGCGACAAGATGTAAAACGGGTGAAAACTTCACCATAGGCCAGGCAGGAAGCTGCCACGCCGACTCAAGACCCGATCCGGGAATTGTGTTTTTGTTTTATTTTTTGTTGTACATATACTTGATTTTAAATATGTAAATAAAGTTTATAAAGAAAGAAGGGCTAAGAATCCGACGACATAGCGAACTCCCATTTATAAATCTCGCGAACCACTGAGGGTTCGTGAACCACCATTTTGGCTGCAGTCTACTCTGAGAAATATAAATTATCATATTTTACAACCCAACCGCAGCAAAGTGCGGTTTGGTATGTATTTGTTGTCTACATAAGTAGTTTATTTATTATCAAAACTGATAAGTAGCTGAAATGAATAGTAATTTCGTAGATATTCGAGAACTAAATTATCGCTATACATTTTTAAAACTCGGTAGGTATGTACTCGGCGCTTCCGACTTTAGACTACAACGGTTTATCTAATTTGCGTATTTTTCGAATCTAAACAATTTAAATCGATTGTAGTAGATACAATTATTTATTACCATTGACAAAGCAAAGAATAACTCTCAAAACAGACCGAACCGGAAGTTTAACAATAATTGTATTGCATTTTATTGTATAATTGGCAATAAAGAAGCGGTTGTCGTTAAATGGTCGAATGGTAGTCAGTCTCTCGTCGGTTTTATCGGTTAAACATCTTTTAATTGAAGTGAATATGCACGAACTAGTGATCAAGATACTTTTTAGAAGATAGGCAAGTAAAAATTTAGGATTTCAGGTCCTTCCAGAAATGAATTAGTTTTCTTTTCTACGATCACTATCCAAAGTAGGCTTTTGCACATTTAAATCTAACTATAGAAAGTTGACGTTTTCCGCGAATTGTCATAATTTGACATTATTGGAACACGCTTGTCTATTTTTAGTTGAATTAAATTAAAGGAAGCTAATCGGTATTTTAAAACAAAATGTAGGATAATCTAAAATATTTTAATTGACTTCCTATTATTTTAAATCATCCAACAGTATTTTCCGTTTATAATTAAACGATTAAATCATAAATAATCACCGACATATAAGTAATTAAACATTTTTTTCTCTTCGAAGAGTAGGCTTATGTCAAATAAATGTACAATTAGGTATTCCAAACAAAAGAAACGCGTTGCTAAGGTTTGGTATGTTTAAAGGGTTGCGACATACGATGTAGTCTATCTACAATAAATGAAATCATAAATAATGGATGAAATTTAAATATTTTCAATGTTTAGGAATGCGTTTAAAAATAGATATCTCTAAACAAACCATCTTAAATTATTGATAGATATTATAGAATATATTAAAATGAATATGAAGGAAATATAAACATAACAATATTAAAAGTCAACGCACGTTTTATGTTACAGAACGTTACGACCATGGCAATGAAAGAATGGGTCAGAAGGATGCAGCCTTTCCAGCTTTACGTGGTACTTGGTCTAACAATGGCCTTCTTTTTGGTTGAACTAATTATCAGTCACCTCACGCATGCCCTAACGCTTCTAATGGATTCTTACCACACGCTGTGCAACATTATGGCATTGGGTGGTTGTATACTCACCATAAAGGTATGTATGGAAAATAATTAGTTGATAATAAATTAATTTAAATATCTCTAACTAAAAATCTGACTTAAAACCTTATTTTATCTAAATTTTTCAAAATTGTAACTTAACCCCTTTGTACCTAACTTCAAGATATAATTTTTTGGCCATTTGTACTCGTTTATAGGTAAGTTTGACTTTATCAAAACAATCAGACGCCCCTGAGGGTATTAACAATTCTCCAGAAATAAAGAATTTAAAGTATTCATTTAATTATTTAAACAAGTTAAAAACAAAATATTTTTTACATTTTTCTTCTAAGCAAGTACTGCACGCTTGGCTTGTTATAATGATTTATATAATTACTTTTATATAATAATAACATACCATTTTTTCCCTCGCTTGGTTTTATTTAGTTTCACACCATTTTTGTATGCATTGCGAAACAAGTAGACCATAATGATGGGTTTGAATGATTTCAATCGCGTAAAATAGAGAAAAAGTCTGCGATTATTTCTTGCGTGTAATTGGATAAAAGCAATAGGAAATAGTTTGTCACTAAAGAAAGTTCATCTATTAAAAATAACAGAAAAAAGTATACTAGTTGAGCACAGGATCTGTGAAGCCATTGGGGTATCATAAAAATGTTTTTATTTTTCGAAAAGCGATGCTTGAGATAGAACGTTGGCCGTCGCTCAAAATGTACACAATATTTTTTCTACGATCACATTATTTTAAGAAATAGATACAAACTAACCAGTTGTTAGAACACTAGGATGGTCTTATGAAAAATCCCTCAAAGAGCTAAACACAAATTTTCCAAAAAAGATCACTTAACCACTACTGTGAGTGTGTAAACAAGATTGTTTCCCAAAATGTCCCCCGGACATATGGTTGGCCCGTTGGCCCCCACCACTATGTCAGTTGACTTAGAGGAGACCACGTCACCTGACATTATAAATTCAAAAATTTTGGATATCTTTCCCAGCTAGCACAAAAACATCCCATCTACGTTAATAAGCTGCAATTTTAGGTTCTTTAAGCTCACATGCGATGTACTTTTAATGTAACCCTAATATCCCTGCAACCACCGAATAGCTATTAAGTAAACAAACCATCATCTCAATTCTTACAAGGAACGTTTCGTTTAAGTGGAATCACATATTGTGGATTTTGTTTCTTGTAAAAGAAGGGCACCTAACATCTGTGATAAGTTGCTTCCCTAAAATCACATACCAATAGTTTTATTTTATTTTAAGCCTTTATTTATCATTTACTATAATTATCTAATGAATAATTATTTATCTAATAACTTAGTGGGTCTTTTGTTGAACTGAAATATTACCTAAAACACATATATTAGCGACATACATAGGAATCTCAATTTATATAGCTGCGATTCACTTGCAGCCCCTTGCTGAGACTTTGGCGCCTTCAGGAGCCATTATCAGTTATTATCACATCCTGAACGATCACCAGTTTGATTGCAGTAAGATTTATAACTTCTCAGCCACAAGTAAGGACTATCTTTTTCTATTTCTCCATATTTGGAAGTAGGGGCTCATTTCGATTAATTCCTAAAATAAATATAAACTATAGCAGATAAACTTGAAAAATTAAATATGTAAACTCACCTATGCACCTTCTAGTACTAAAAGGGGGACCATAAGATAAATTCTATCAAGAACAGTGGCCGGTTTTTAGTCGACATTTGGTAGATTTCTCGTGATTTGATATCATATGATTGAATTAAGTCTTCTTCGATGTGTTCTTTTTTTGTTCCTGTAGTCAACCCTCTGAAGACGAATGCGTGCGATTTTTCTGCTTCAGATTCAGATTCTGTCAGGACTTCGTATCTGTTTTTCAAACTTAGTGATCTGACTGCTTTTTGTCGTAGTACTTTGACAAGGTTGGCAAAGAATTTTTTCGGGCTTTGGAATTTCCCTTCGTTTAAGTCTGTCTACATAATTGTTTGAATTTCATCCAGCTTTTCGGGTTGTGTCTCATTCCTTTTCCTTCTGAAAATTGGCGATTTTGGAGAGGTATATTGAGTTCTCTGGGGTAGTAATGGTGGTTGGTGGACATCTACCGTGTTTTGTAAAATCATCGGGGTGGAGACGCCTCGCTGTTGTGTGATGAATCCTCCCTTGAGGAATTTTTATTTTGTCCAAAATCTTATATTCTGGTTTGGACTTTGGACGTGTGCTGGCATCGCCAGGGTTTTGTAGGCCGAAACAAATTTTAGAAAGTCCTGGGACTTTTTTGGATTTTCTCTATACTTTTTTAATGACTCAAAAGTGTCAGGGGGTCTGTGTCCGTTTCCTGTTCATCTATATGTAGTTTCTGGGCTACTAGTTCCGCTATTGGAGCCTTCAAGTGTTTTTCTGAGATTCTCCATACTGTTGTTTGGATCGGATCTCAGTTCATCAACACTATTATGCGAAGTTTGCGAAACATCGTTGCGGTCGCTTATCTGCAAGGTGACCTCGTTCGGCGGATGGTCTGGCCGTGGGTCGACAGCATTCTCTTAAGGCCCTGAGCTCCAATCGAGTTGTCTTAAAGCTGGTTTGGAACCGTATAAATACCCTAGAGTGTCTCGGTGCCCGGAACAAAGTTACTTTGATCTGGGTTCCGGGATACAGTGGTGTGACTTCAATATATTCTAATAGTTTATATTTATAATAATAATGTCAAAATGACATTCAAATCCAAACCTTAGATATTTAGACCAATCAGAATTTACGATTTATAATTATTACAACTTATGACAAAAATTAAAATCACTTGCGAATAGCTACATCGTCTAGCATTAAAAAATTCCACAATACCATGCTTGTCATGTTGGTGATTGAACTTTGTTGACAAGTCAGCTTGAGCTCTGACTTGTTCTAGATTAACAAACTTTCAACATGTTTCTAAAGTTTATAAAATATTTTCTAAAAATAGGCATTTTGACTGTCGTAAATATGTATCTTTACTTATTTTCCTCAAAAAAAATCGTAAAACATGTTGTTTTCAAGGAATTTAAGTTTCTTTATTGTTTAAAAAATGGTTAATGGGCTATTATTAAATATTCGTTTGTAAATAAAATTTTATCAATCTATTCAAATGATAAACCTTAACTACGTGATTACTGTTTGTTTTTAAGACAAGTTCTAAACGAAATTATCAAGAAATTGTTGTAGAATATCATTAACGTTCACAAAGGAATTAAATTACAGGCACAATTTTAAAGAAAAATAAAACGGAAGGCTGATGGTTAATGGGGATGAGCTCTGGGTACCTATTCTTGAATCTAAGGGAAGAAAGAGACATAAATACAAATTTTGTGCTTGGCAGATAAAGAGGAAAAATCGGTTTTCTACTCACTCGAATTCTAAAATAGCTGCCCTGTGTTTTGTCGTCCCGTGTTGAGCGCTTGCGTACTAAATTACTGACGATATGCGATTTCATGCCAACGGAAATCATTTTATTTAATATCAACACCTTATAGGTAATTACGTCGATAACATATATTATGAGTTAAAAAATTATAACTTTGGTTGAAACATTGACATTGTTACTTAACAAGTATAAGGTTGTTTGCTTAAACAAACAATGATTACTAATTATCATTAATTTATTACCTATACCATGTCGTGTAGGAAACAGTAGGTATTGAATATTAACTATATTAAAGTTGACATAACAATTTAAGTAAATCTACGCCAATTAGTAAATATAATGACATACAGTCTGTTCGCTATACTTACGCGGGTTTCGGATTAACAAAATTATGCAAATTAGTCATTGACAACCTGTTCCAATAAGCCTCTTCCCAAGAAATTAGGTAAAATTGCCCTAATGGTCAGATTTAAATTAAAATAACTAAATTTGTTACAAATATTGCAGTTGAATTGATTCTTTACACCCATTAACATTAATCCTATTCCACATCACTAACCTACCATTCTAAATTTACTCTATTTTTGATTATATTTTTTTATTTCAGTACGCAAAAAACGAACCAATGCCTAATTTAAGAAGAGAAACAAGCATTGACGATACAATCGGCGAGGAACTGACATCTAATCCATTAAAATGCCAAGACAAGAAGAAAACTAAGACTTCCATAATCAGATCAAATCAAGAAAAAAAATTGAAAAATACTTTCGGTTGGGCCAGAACTGATGTTATTTTTATGTTAATTTGTTGTGTGTTTCTAGCTTCGTTAAGTTTTTCAATTTTAGTGGAGTCTGTACAAACATTGATACATATTGATCATCACGATGAGATGCACCATCCTATATCGGTCTTATGTTTAGGTAAGAATATAGGCCAGTCTTTAGAAATAATTAATTCACATTAATTACAAAAGTTTTCAAACTTTGTATACAGGGTGTTATTGAAATACACGTACATATTAAAACTGGGTATTGCGCAAATCCCCACTGAATGTAGAAAAATATTATTTTTTAAAAATACCCCTTATTAAGGGAGTTATTAATTTTTGAAAATTAATTCTAAAACAAACGTACTTTACTGATATGTTGAGGATGACCTATATAAATTAGGTTTATTTACCTATTTTAAACATCAACAGTAATTAATATGCAAGTTTCTGTCAGATGATAAGAAAACTAGTCTTGTAAGAAATAACCATGTTGCCAAGATTTTCGAATTAATTTCTATTTCCGAAGACTGGTTTTTACTACCCTCGTTACCAAAAAACTAGAATATTTGATAAATGATTGTTTTTAAACTATACATTTTTGAAACTATAGATTATTAAAATTTTAGTTGATTTACGAATCTGGCTAACATGAGCGCGTCATTTCCAAGTTGGTAAAAAGTGTTGTAACGATTACTTTTAAATATTTTTTTACGATACCACTATTTACGAATATTGAACTAACGGATATAGTGCTGGTTTATGGGGCAGCTGGAGAAAATTCTCGGCAAGCACAAATCCTGTATCGCGAACGGTTTCCAAATCGGAGAATTCCGGACTGTCGTACGTTTATTTCAACTGTTCAGCATCTAAGAGACCATGGAAAATTTGAGAGTGTCAATGCAGATCGAGGGAGAACAAGAACACAAAGAACATTGGCGGCCGAAGAAGAAATATTGGAAGCTGTTGAAAACCGGCCTCAATTAAGTTGTAGAAGACTAGGTCTTGAAATTGGAGTGTCCTCATTTGTTGTGTGGCGGACACTTAAAGAACAAGGTTTACATCCTTATCACATCCAAAAAGTCCAGGCCTTATATCCAGGTGATGAAGAAAAGAGAGTGGAGTTTTGTGAATGGATGATTCAAAAATGTGTTGATATTCCTGATTTTCTAAAAATATTATTGTATACTGACGAGGCTTCATTCACTCGTGATGGCGTGTTCAATATGCACAATACACATATTTGGAGTGATGAAAATCCTCACGCCATTAGGGAAACTGGGCATCAAAGAAAATTTTCAATAAATCTTTGGGCTGGCATAATAGATCAGTATTTAATCGGGCCTTATGTTCTCCCGAACAGATTAAATGGGCCAGGATATCTCCACTTTTTAGAAGATATTTTGCCAGTACTCCTAGAAGAGATACCGTTACAATTAAGGCAACGGATGTGGTACCTACTAGATGGCGCTCCTCCTCACTTTGATTTAAACGTACGGCAGTTTTTGAACATTAGATTTCCTCAAAAGTGGATAGGCAGAAACGGACCTACTAAGTGGCCTCCGAGATCTCCGGACTTAAATCCATGCGATTTCTTTTTGTGGGGTCACATGAAACAACTGGTTTATAATGAACCTATTAATAGTGTTGAATAATTAACCAATAAAGTTAATGCGGTAGCCGAGGAACTACGACAAAATCCAAGAATGTTCAAAGTTCTTTGGAAAGACAATTGCAAGTTTGTGTAAATAATAATGGACGGCATTTTGAACAATTACTGTAATAAACTTTATTTTGAATTAATTGGTTTTGCTACGGCAACAGTGCAATTTCTATGGGTAAGTTCAATTTCGATTTATTTTACTTCTTTAAATATGGAAACTAGTAGGTCGGAAAAGGGGACTCTTCCCCAATATTTAAATTTTAGAATTTGAAGTTAAAATTGGTGCCAATCGTTTTTGGTCATTACATACTATTCCCCATTTTAATATGTACGTGTATTTCAATAACACCCTGTATATTAATAATTGCAAAAAATTATATACGTTTTAAATACAAAATTTCATTTCTTAATAAAATTTGTGTTTATTTTAGGAGCTGCAGGCTTACTACTGAACGGAGTGACTTATCTTCTAATCGGAGGATATACTTTTCATCAAGGTAGTTTCCTTTATGTAACGAAGAGTGGAGATGTTGTTTTGAGCAAAGTTGTAATTGACCAATCTTTAAAACAAGGTGCAAGAAGACTGTCTAGAAGTAAGACTATTAATCAAACGGTTGTTCCTCAAAGAGAAAGACAAGGGCTGTGGGAGATGACCAGAGATATTAACGGTAATTTTTAGTTTAAATTCTATTAATATTTATTGATACCATCACTTATCAAAATATATCTAGTGATATATTTTTACAAATATTGATCTTAATATCTGTGTCTACATAAAAATGCATATGATTAAAAAAAAAAAATATTCTGGACGAAAGTTAGTCACTAGACACCTTTGAAATTGTACAACCCGCACAAAAAGAAACATGCTTTATTAAAATATTACTGGTTTCCGAAATATAGGGTGTTAAAGTTGAAAATTTATGAATTATAATTGACTAAAATTAATAATTTTATGAATTATTAATATTTTATTCAAGCTTGTTTCGTTTAATCGTCTTATTTTTAATCGGAGAATTGTCAGTTGTTTTGTGTGCTATTCTTAAAAAGACATCCATCCTCTATATATGTTAATTTTAAATATTATTTGAACATCATTGATAACTTTGATAATGTTATTTAAGAATAAGAGTTCTCAAAGTCAAAATTTTGATTTTAAAATTATTTTTTTGTTTCAGGTTGTATTTTAGTAATAATATGTGCGCTGATAGTATATTTTATTGATAAAGACACTGCCAAATATATTGATCCTATTATGGCTTTAATATCATGTGGGTTTATCATGATTTTAAGTTATCCATACAGTGAGTATATTCTTAAATTCTAGATATTATTTTGACAGCTTTGAGTAGATTAAAAGTTAGTTATTATAAATGTCTGTTGATTCAAAGAAATCTGAGATGTACAGTCAGTTGTAAGAACATTAATTAAATATTTTTAATATTTAAGTTCACCACAGAGCTACAGTCTGTTCGCTATACTTACGCGGGTTTCAGATTAACAAAATTATGCAAATTAGTCATTGACAACCAGTTCCGATAAGCCTCTTCCCAAGAAATTAGGTAAAATTGCCCTAATGGTCAGATTTAAATTAAAATAACATTAGGGTAGGTACTAAATTTGTTACAAATATTGCACTTGAATTGATTCTTTGCAAGTGTTGACATTGTATGTATATTGTAAATTTTAAAAATGCCTAGACGTGTGTTAGATGTAGATAGTCTAATTTGTAGTGTACATAAGTATTTTACGGATGAAAAAGAAAATGGCGGTCCTTTAAAATCGGTAATGTCTATACAACAACGCGTATGCCATGCTCTAGGAATTAGTGGAACCAAATTAAGAGAAGTATTACAAAATCACAATAGTGAACAGCCGAAAGAAGATCACCGCAAAACTCACCCATCATTGAAAACGAAAGATATTCCAGATGGAAAGAAATTTGAAATTCGTGATACCATTTATCGAATGAGGGCCAACAAGGAACATGTGACCTTAAATACAATTAGGAATTAATAGAAAATTTGACGACATTGGCAGAACAAGTCTATGGCAAGTGATACATAACTTGGGTTTCAAATTTCAAAAGGAGGATAATAGAAAGGCCCTTTGTGAAAGAAGTTATGTCGTGCACAACATAATTAACTTTCTAAGAAAATATTCTAAATTTACATGGATATTTTCCAGGAGTGTAACCAAGAGAATATGGCAAGATGATAACGTAAAGTCCATCAAACATACCGATGGAGAAGGGAAACGACACATAATTTTACATACGGAAGGGAAATCGGGTTTTATAGAAGAAGCTGATTTAATATTTTCATGGATTTTTGACTGATTTTTGCTGATTTTTCAACCATTAACTAGTAATTCTACTCAGAAAAAAGTTTACTTCCGAAATTTTTATTCTATCTAACAATATAAAAAAATAAAAATCAAACAACATTTCTGTTACAAAAAAAATCTGAAAAATTAACCTTACAAGTTACAAAAACAATGAACACTTTAATTATTTTCATCACTCTGACTGCCTTCATCAGTTTCTAAACTGCTGTTTTTTTCAACAGGACCGTCTTTAGGTTCCAACTTTTTGGGATAGAAGTCATGAAGCAATTTTAAGCGAACTACCAAATTTCATTTTCATTCCAGCGACTATCACGATAATATGAACACAGAAATGTTTGTAAAATGGTTGCATGAAAAACTTCTCCCAGGTTTAAGTGAGCCCAGCGTAATTATTTTAAACAATGCACCTTACCATTCTGAAGTATTAAACAAAAGTCCAACGAATTTTTGGACTCTTGATAAAATTAAAGAATGGTTGACATATACCACTTCCTCAATATATATTAAAATCAGAATTATTACGCTTGGCAAATATACACGCAAAACCAAAAACCTTTGTTGTGGATCAGATTATTGAAAGTTACGGTCATGAAGTTTTACGTCTGCCACCGTATCATTGCCAGTTTAATCCCATCGAATATATATGGGGAATAGCAGAACAATTTTATGACAACCATATTGGGCCTAATGATTATAGCGACAGTTCATTGTTTATGAGGGTTTTATATTTTTCTGCGCATGTGAATTGTCAATGGATTAATGGTAGTTGATTGTTTTGATTATCTGATAGGTTGTAATGCACATTTTAATACATTTTTATTGTATTTATACTTAATTTTCATCTTTCATTTATTGTGTGATATTTTATTCAATCAGACAAATGGTCAATATATTTTAAAGTTACTTATTTCAGTGTAGAAATAAGCGGCGAAAACGTCAACTGTCAATAAAAATCTGACCACTCCGACATCAAAGGAGCCGACTCAAGCTGTCGCTACTGTATTATTAACTATACTGGGGTTATAGTGACGACGCAGTTCGGGAAACTTGGCGAAAAGCACTTTCAATTAGCCTTTTTCCTGGGAAGATTTAAAAAAGATCCACTAGGGGTAGCACCGGTGGGGGGTACATATGTTTCGAATTCTCTATTGACAACAACGTCAAACGTACGTTTTATTGTTATTAGAATAAATAAATATTGTGATAAATAAAATTAAAAATCTGATGTGTCCAACACATGACTTTCCTATCTAGTTATTACAGGCTTTTTCCGGTTATTTTGTACAACCTATTGCAGCATCTCTATAAATGTTTAGAGGATAAACTAAATATATACATTGTCCACATACATCTACCGCGAAACATTTTTCTATAGATATTCATTGAAAATGAAAATACTGAAAAATTTAAATTTAGCACTTTTCCTACAATTTTTCCATTACGGTCCATTTTAAAAAAATCATGTATGAACAAATATTATAGAGATCGATATCGCAAACAACTTTTATTTCAACAATTTTCATAAAAATCAGAATTTTGCACATTTTGTCAAATTTTTCGAATACGGACCATTTCAGGAAATTTTTACATAAAGCAAAAATTATAGATAATAATATTAGAAGTAACTTTTATTTGAACAATTTTTTTCTCCAAACATAAATAACAGATATATTCCATAAAATATAAAAACGGCCTCCCATAAAGTACCCCGCCAGATGTTCCGACTTTGTCCAAAATCTAATTATTTCACGTCAGGCCGAAATAAAACTTAAGTTTAAAATTTAATGTTTTTTTCTTTATCCGTTTTTGAGTTTTCTTCAAATTTCGAAATTTACACATTTTCTCAAATATCTTGAATACGGTCCATTTTAGAGAAATTATCTATAGGATAAAAATTATAGAGAATTATATTACAAACAACTTTTGTTGGAACAATTTTTATAAAAAAAAAATATTTTTTTACATTTTGTCAAATTTCGCGAATACGGACCATTTTAGGAAAATTTTGTATATAACAAAAATTATAGATAATAAAATAAGAAGTAACTTTCATTTGAAGAATTTTCATCCCCAAACGTAAATAACAGATATATTCCATAAAATATAAAAATGGCCACCTATAAAGTACCCCCCCAGATGTTCCGACTCTGCCCAAAATCTAATTAGCTCATTAGCCGCTGGAACAAAGATTAAGTTTGAAATTTGGTGTTTTTCCGTGTATCGGTTCATGAGTTATGCGTTATACAGACACACACACACACACACACACACACACACACACACACACACACACACACACACACACACACACACACACACACACACACACACACACACACACACACACACACACACACACACACACACACACACACACACACACACACACACACACACACACACACACACACACACACACACACACACACACACACACACACACACACACACACACACACACACACACACACACACACACACACACACACACACACACACACACACACACACACACACACACACACACACACACACACACACACACACACACACACACACACACACACACACACACACACACACACACACACACACACACACACACACACACACACACACACACACACACACACACACACACACACACACACACACACACACACACACACACACACACACACACACACACACACACACACACACACACACACACACACACACACACACACACACACACACACACACACACACACACACACACACACACACACACACACACACACACACACACACACACACACACACACACACACACACACACACACACACACACACACACACACACACACACACACACACACACACACACACACACACACACACACACACACACACACACACACACACACACACACACACACACACACACACACACACACACACACACACACACACACACACACACACACACACACACACACACACACACACACACACACACACACACACACACACACACACACACACACACACACACACACACACACACACACACACACACACACACACACACACACACACACACACACACACACACACACACACACACACACACACACACACACACACACACACACACACACACACACACACACACACACACACACACACACACACACACACACACACACACACACACACACACACACACACACACACACACACACACACACACACACACACACACACACACACACACACACACACACACACACACACACACACACACACACACACACACACACACACACACACACACACACACACACACACACACACACACACACACACACACACACACACACACACACACACACACACACACACACACACACACACACACACACACACACACACACACACACACAGACATCATCGCGAAAATAGTCAAAACGGATTCAGGGGACCTCAAAACTTAAAAATCCGTCGAAAACTCGAGGTCTAAAAAAATCATGATTCCTATACTTTCCTTATATCTGTATACAGATAGGAAAGTAAAAAACAAATTGTCATGCCTACAAAACATTGTGCGTTTGCAAATTGTACGTCTGACAATCGTTACAAGCAAGATGGTGTAAAATTTGTGCCTTTTAAAACCACAAGTTGACAAAAAAAAGTGTTTGGAGTGGATACATTTATCACGAAGGGCAGATTTAACAGTTAAAAAAATAAAAAAAACATACTTTTATTTGTACAAGACATTTTATTAATTCAAATGGACCAACAATAGAAAACCCAAATCCATTGCCAGCGACAGTTTCAAAGGTTAGTAATTGTTTATTCAAAGAGGTTATATTTTATATCAGTTTACATATTATTATCATTATTGATAGTAAATAATGAAATTAAACTTCTTTTTAATTGTGTATGAAATATAAAAGACAGCAACGATGTATTGAAGAGGACTCGAGCACTGGAAAAAATAAACATCAAAAACTTATCTGTTCTACTGTTACTGATGTTGAATCACTACAAATTAGTAATAAAAATGCTAATAGTAATCAAAAATCCAAATTAAATAATAATTTAGCTTCTGATCTTGCACTTTTGCAACTTTCAATTTCGCTCCAGGTACATCATTTTCCGTTCATTTCCATTATAAATCTATACGTTTGACGTTGTTGTTAATAGAAAATTCAAAACATATACATATGTACCCCCCCCCCCCCCCCCCCACCGGTGCTGCCCCTAGCGGATCTTTTTTAAATCTTCCCAGGAAAAAGGCTCATTGCAACTCCAAAAGTGTGGCGGAACTGTATATCCAAGTGCGAGAAACTAATAGAAGATTAGGGGACTCGTGAAAATAAAATAAACGAAATAAGTCCAATCATAATAACAATTAATGGTGATGACAGTGATGATGATGACGATTATGATATTTTGGATGATAATGACTGATTTTTATTTTTGTTGGCAAGTTCAATTTTTTATTTTTCATTTGAAATTCTTTACATGGAACAAATTTTTATGTTAGAAAATATTTTATTTGAGCTAAATAACCCTCTTATTATACATAGACCATATTTTCTGTGTGAAGTGTAATATAAAATTATTATTAGGTTTATAATAGCCACATTAGACTCCATTAATGAAGAAGTTTAATTTTGTTCTCAATTATACAAAAGATTCTCCATTATTATTTAATTAAAAAGTTGTACATTATTTTTCATTTCATTTAACCAGTTGATATTTTCCCAAAGAACAGGTCAAACTTTCGGGTACTTACCTGGAAATACTCATTAAATTTTTAATCCGAAACCCGCGTAAGTATAGCGAACAGACTGTAGGTATAGTTTTTTTTCTGTATTGTTTCAGACTATGCCTGATACCATCAATATAGACTCGCTAAAAATAGAGCTGCTAAATCATTTTCCTGATATTGTTAATATACACGATTTTCATATATGGCAATTAACTGCGTCTAAAGTCATATCAACGGTGCATATAATTTTTCAAAATCCCAAAGTAAGTAGCAATTTTTTATAGCCATCAAATGCAAGAGTTTTTGAAATGAAATCATTTTTTAAAATTATTTTATTTAAATCTTAACAAAGTACTCATTTTATTTATAGCAGTTGATACATCTACAAAAATAATATTTTTCTACACTACCTTTTAACTATTTTTGATTAAGAAATGAGGTACATTTCCTACTAGATTAATTTTGTTTGCAAGAATCGAATTATTTTTATGAACCTTTATGACATTTATTTTGATCTTTGTCTAAAAATTTAGCTTTTCTCCTTTTTATCTTTTTAAACAAAGATTATTTTTACTAGTATGAAATCATATATTAGTTTATTTGGTAAAAAATAATTATAATTAAACATTATTAACTGAAATTTTTATTATCTTGTCCAGTTAATTTTACGTTGTATTTTTTTCAAGCAATTGTTGAGATTTTAAAATAAAAAAAACAAATGTTAACTTTTCCATAATTTTCAGGTTTATAAGGAACTAATAGAAGAAGTTAAAGAATTTTTCCTAGACAGTGGTATTACTCAGGTTACAATACAACCTGAGTTTTTTAAGAAGAATGTGAGCATGGAAAGTATTAGTTCGAAGTATACTCCAAACTGTTTAGTGTCTTGCATTGGGGAAGGTTGTAAACAAAATCACTGTTGTCCAAATTATGAGGTAAGTAAACATTATATAATAGGGTAACTTGAAAATCAAGATAGATACTGTAATAGTTATATAATTTAGATATTTAAATTAAAAAATGTAAACCTAATATTTTCGAAAATTATTTGTAATTTGCCGCATGTTCCAAATAATAATTTTTCGTTTACACGTGTTCTGTGGTGTTTTTTATGAATCAAGGCAAATATGTTTTTGACTTCGTTTACAGTCCAGGTACGTCATCGGCCTATTGACTTGGACACGCCAAACTACAGAAAAGCAGAGGCGTATCAAAGATTTATATAATATAAAATAGGAAATATTTTCATTTTTTTAATTATAATAATAAAAGCCACTTTATTGGTTATGAATATTACAACCAAATGGCCATCGACCTAGGTCCTTCAGCCAGTACTATTTGTATGGTATGTATCTCACCATCCAGCGAATGAATATCTTTACGAAAAAACTAAGATTCAGCCTATCCTGGAAAGAATAAGAAAACTGTCAAAAAATTTCTCGAAGAAACGAAACAATCACATGTAATTTTTAATATAATCCTTCAGAGAGAAGTTTATATTACAAATCTCGTCATTATGCTGTCTATACGAGCTCTCCGCGAAAAGCCGAAACCGTTTATCTGGCAAAAGACGACTAGCGTTGGAAATTATACAAATCGTATTTTAATTTTTAAAAAATGTATTTTTATAAATTTCATTAAAAATATATCGATATATTCAAAATATGTTTTTTATTCGTTATATCGATATATTATTTCGATATACCACATGATTCGATATATCGATATTTTTTTTTTCATTTTGCCGTCCCTAATCGTTGGATGAGTAAATTTATAAAGAAGTTTATGCGGAAATAATATGCAGTGTGTTGCATTTGACAAAACTGAGTAAATTAAACTTAAAATTAGCCATATTTAAGACATGTTTCAAAACATTCTGTATAAATTAGTTCTATCACTTCGGAAATAGAATGGTCTACAAAGATCAACCGGAAGTCCCTTCTTTGTGACAAATGGCGTGATAATTATTTATTAATCTTAAGTTTTATGAAATATTGGCTGCTAAAAAGTTTTGGATAAAATTGTTTAGCCCTTCATTCTACGCCAATTGGTTACGGTAATTTATCGAAATAGTGTTAACTAATAATAGCGATTAACTATCATATACATATTTTTAAGTTAAATTCTTTACTGTAAGGGAAAATATTTAATAGCGATTAACTATCATATACATATTTTTAAGTTAAATTCTTTACTGTAAGGGAAAATATTTAAAAAATATGTATTTAGAAAATTCACTTATCACCCTGTAGAATGAAAACTTGAATGTTCATAGGAAAATTATATTTAGCTTTTCTTTATAATTGATTAGGATCTACAAAACTCCAAAATTACGGTACTTTATTCTGAAACACCCTGTATAAATCTATAAAAAAATTAAAAACTTCATTATAAACCTCACTTTTTTTTCTGGAAATACACATATGAACTCTAGATGTTGCATCTGTACACGTTGCGCATTCACCAATAATGTAAGAGTGTTACCCCCCCCCCCCCCCAAGAAAGCAACCTAGCTACGCGCTTGCCATCATATTTATCCCAAAACCAGGTACAGACCACAAAAAAATTGATGATTACATACCAATCACCTTTTTTCCAGTTTTGGGAAAACAATTCGAAAAACTTATTGTCAAACTATCAGCATTAGTAAACGAACGAATTTCGCAATTCCAATTTGGGTTTAGAGAACAAATCTCCGCTCTGGTATCAACCACTCTACTGGTTTCCAATGTGCAAACCACAAAATTGAACAATAAACAATTTAGTATTCTGATGTTGGACATTAAAAAGCCTTTGACTGTGTTTGGCCCAACGGCCTCCTATTCAAACTAAAACTTCTTAATGTGCCTGATGGTCTTACAATTCTTATCAAAAACTTCCTTCAAAACAGAACTCTAAGAGTTAAAATAAATAACCACACGTGTACCGCAAGGGTCGCCACTATCTCCGCTCTTTTACAACATATATTGCTTTGATTTTCCTTCAGGTCAGTTACACCTCAATGCAGTAAATTACATACTCCAATACGCAGATGACACGACCTTGATATTGCATGGAAATACGCTGAATCAAACCATCACAGCACTACAAAATCAATATAACGAAGTTGCTCAACGGCTCAATAAATGGAGATTACAAGTTAACCCACAAAAATGTCAATTAATGATACCCTATCATGATCTAAGACCGACATCACCTACACTCATCATATCTAACCAACCAATCTGTCCCGTATCCTCAGTGAAATACCTAGGCCTTATTATTGATAATAAGCTGAAATTCAATGAACACACCCGCAGACAAAAAAACAAAAACAAAACCAGAGCCAAACATTTTCGCTCTTTAACATACAAAAAGGAAGGTATCAACATCTACACGGCCACTAGAATCTACAAAACAATTTGCAGACCTCTTCTGGAATACGGTCACACTATATAATTAAACTGCCGAAAACCTGCATTAAAAAACATTCAAGTGGCCGAAACTTCTACACTAAGAATAATTACCAAGATGCGACATCCTGAAACCCCCATTCACCATCCAGCGAACGAATATCTTTATGAAAAAACTAAGATTCAGCCTATCCTGGAAATAATCAGAAAACTGTCAAAAATTTTCTTTGAAGAAACGAAACAATCACATGATAATAAACATTTTCTCGATGCAACGACAAATTGGTCAAGCAAAGTTTAAATACCCAGTGAGATCAATAACAGAAATCTTAAACAAATTTGTTGATGAACAATAATTAGTGACACATATTTTTTTTTCTCAATATTCGTATTCATCTTACACATATAGCTTGTAAATCCTCATACGTACCATACAAATTGTACTGGCTAAAGGACCTAGGTCGATGGCCATTTGGTTGTAATATTCATAACCAATAAAGTGTTTTTATTATTATTTAAAGTTTGCACTGCTAAGCAAAGACAAAGCACAAACTGTAACTAAAAGTTCGATACCCTTGTAAGAGGACTTGGGGTATTTATATCACTTTATCTGATCTTACGTCACTCCTTCGTTCT
Organism: Psylliodes chrysocephalus; assembly: GCA_927349885.1. Taxonomy (NCBI): domain Eukaryota; kingdom Metazoa; phylum Arthropoda; class Insecta; order Coleoptera; family Chrysomelidae; genus Psylliodes; species Psylliodes chrysocephalus. The sequence goes on from OV651828.1 coordinate 5,046,598, forward strand.
AAATGAACTCGATAGTCTTACACCACTTCTTGAGCTCCATTATTTCGGCTTCAAATATCCAGAAGCTTCTTCAATATCTCCTCCAACCGAAAAAGGGAAACTGGATGGACATTTTACCAAAGTAGTCTGATGTCTTTAAATTTCATCTACTAATCTATTATTGTTTGCGATTTTTAATAGCTGTTATCATAGAAAACCATCAAGAATATAAAACTTTGTAATAATAATATTCTGGTAGGGAATTTTGTAGCTTTTGTTTGGTCACAGAGTAATTTTTTGCCCAAATCATCATTTTCGATAAAGAAAAACCCACAGACCTCTCCACGAGTAGTTCTTAAAACAGCAAATAGAATTATAGAATTATAGAGACTGCTGTTTCTAAGGTTAAAAGAAGAATTTGTATAATAAAAATAAGCATAATAATTGAAGGTATTGGCCCTGTATTTATAATGTTACAAATTCTGAAAATTTAAAGAAAAAACTTATCCTCTTTTTAATGACCTCTATACAATTAAACCTGCATTGACCATATTATAATTTAATTTATTTTTAGGTTTCAAATATAACTAAGACATCTTCAAAAGAAATTTTAACTGGCAACCAAGTGACAGCTGTAAACTCTGTAAAAATTACCAACGAAGAACTCTCATCCAGTGTTTCCAGTAATCTTCAAAACTTAGAAAGCTATAATAAAGTGCAGAAAAATGACGAGGCAGAGACAGCAAATGGCACTATAGATAACATTGATCCACCTTCATATATTGAATCGCAAAAGTATTTAAGCGTTCATTCTCTCAAAAGCGATGAAATTGAAATTAAAACTAGCACTATTAATATAAATGACAACAACAAATCTGTTGTAGCAGAAACAAATATGAATTTAAATAGAATAAGTGAGGTTGAAAACAAAGATTAGGAATAATTTTAGCAAATTTTGATTTTTCACCAATTTAATGGTGAAAATGTCTCAAATATTGAAGATATTAAATAATAGTATAATGGGCTTGGAAAATTGAACAAAAGTATATTACTTTTTTATCAACAATAATTGCAACTTAATTTTACAAGGACAATGGGATTAATTTCAAGTCGATACGATTAGTATTATCGAACTTATAGGATTAACACGTTAACTGCCGCGGCGCGCCGTCTCGGTCAATATGATCGAGAAATATTTCGGAACAATTACTAACTGAGACAGATTTTCGAGTTTTTTCGAGATTTTCATTGTAGAGGTGATGAATATTTGAAAATCTCTTCCGTGGAAATTCATTTCTTGCGCATCATGGCCCAAAAAATGAAAACTTTGAACTTATATGAAACTAGCCTCGGAACCCGAGTAAATTGCAATAAAAAACGCGCCAGCAATGAATGTGTTAAATGCTAGATAATCCAACTAAATTAAAGTTAGATGACGCCTCTTTCTATAAAAAAAAAACAATCTAAATGACATTTCCAAGCTCATTATAAACATACAGAGTACCACATATCATCGGAACTTCTTTATTAAATTAAAGTTGTTTATCGTTCTAATTTTAATTTTGTAAATATTTTAAGAAATAAGGACCTTTATTAGCCTTTAATTTTATTACAAAGTGACGATCAAAAATATAAATTAGTATTTTTATAAAAATCGAATAATTTTCGCAAACACATCTTAATTATTGATTGATTTTTAACTACGGATTTATTCTACAAACTGTCAATAAGGCTGTGCTAACATAGAATAGTTTTACATCATACCTAGTTGTTAGGTTCTTTTACCACTGTGATTTATATTGTACAATTTGTGACAGATTTGTTTAAACAATGTTTAGACAAATAAAAAATTAAATAAAACATCCAACATATAAAATTATTTTATTTTAGACCTCGAATCATTATTTCACAAGTTTTACTATCTTTTTGAAACTGTTAAACTCACTGCTACACACGATTTTCCATTATCGTGATCGATGTTCAATTTCAACTCGGTTAATCCTGCTGCCATACTGAGTTGATTTTTAAATTTTGCAATGCTTATACTTTTATTTCCGGTGGCGCAGAATTTTTTCTGAAATAAAAATTATTTTTAAATATTGTAAATTGCAAAAAACATAAAATAATGTAGAAAAGCAGTAGAAAATATATATAAAACATCTTATAATAATAATAATAATAAACCAGTTAATGTACATCAGTTCCATAAAGCCAACTTTACTGGTTTAAACAATTTCTTTATAAACACTGTCTGGTCATTCGTAACTCATTACCATGACATCAACTAAATTGTAAAACAATTTTCCAACATCATAGAAATAGGTATCGACCAATATGTCCCAAAGAAGAAGATAAGAGGTAACAAATATCCTGTGTGGTTTGACGCTGTATTACGCAAATTGATTGTTGAAAAGAATAATCTTCAAATATATCAGAGGACTAAGTTTCAAAGTGCTGTTACTTAATGTTTATTTTGAACTCCGAGCACTTAATTCCATAAAACATAAAGCATTTTTGGACATTTATTAAAAGTTTGCAGCGAGAGTACGGATTGCCTAATTTAATGAAGTACGGAAACTATGAACTCAATGATCCTGAAGAAATTGCAAACGCTTTCGCATTTTATTTCCAAACGTGCTATTCTAAAGACTACTTAAACCGAAAAATTGATCTTCCCTCTGTGCCATTTTATTCCACTTTTAGCCATACACACTTTTACTCCTTGTGAAGTTTCTTCTAAAATAAAAAATCTTGACTCTAGTAAAATTGCGGGCAATGAAGGAGTACCACCGTCGTTCTTGCAGGGGTGCTGTGACTCCTTGTCAATCCCACTTAGCCAAATTTTCCAAAAATCATTTGATAGTGGAATATTTCAAGCTGCTTGGAAGTTTTCCTATCTTATGCTAGTTTACAAGAAAGGTGATAAAAGCGGTATAAAGAATTGTAGAGGTATTACCATTTTATCGATAATTCCAAATCTATTTAAATCCATACTAACAGATGAAATTTTTTACACGTATAAAAACTATATCTCACCTCAACAAGATGGCTTCTATCAAGGTCGCTCGACATCAACTAATCTGGCAATCTATCAAGACTTCTTAATTTCATCAATTGAAAATGGTTACCAGGTTGACATCGTCTACACCGATCTGTCAAAAACTTTTGACAGTGTCTGTCATGAATTGCTACTCAAGAAACTCTCCGAAATCGGTATCTCTGGTTCTTATTTTTACTGGATTAAATCTTCTTTGAGTAATAGGTGTCAACATGTCATAGTGCATAATTCCGTATCATGTGATGTTTCAGTCCTATCTGGTGTTCCTCAAGGTTCACATATGTGTCCCCTATTGTCTTCCTTATTATTTAATGATATTACGTCCTGTTTACTTAATAGCCAATGCCTTCTTTTCGCGGATGATTTAAAGTTTTTTAGTAGAAACACTGGTACTAACCCCGCTTTACAGTCTGACCTAAACAGGTTTGCTACCTGCTGTAAAAATAATGCCCTTTCTATAAATATTTCTAAGTGCACAACCATGTATTTTGCAAGATCCCACACTCCTACTCTTAACTGTTACAGTATTGACAGCGTCAACCTAGATAGATCCTCGACAGTTATTGATATAGGCATTATTTTTGATACCACAATATCTTTTAACAACCATATAGAGTCCATTGTTTATTTTAAAAATAGTTAATTTATTTAAAACAATTTATTTATATTATTTATAATATCGCTGATGGCTAGAAACAACTTTTGACAGGTATTTGTCAATGGGTCTTATTCATTCGCTCTACCATTCTACCCGACTGTAAGTGTAACGCTGTAGTTCTGGTTTTCTTCATGCCTATTCAGTCACAGATTCCTTGGAAGAGCTGGCATTCAAAAAGTCTGCCTTGGTCATTGAATATCTCAAAAGACACGTCTGCAACAGTTGCGGCCTCTTCGTAAAATAATCCATATTGCGCCAAGACGTAGGCAACACGTAATAAGGCATCAAAATGGCGAAGTTTTCTATCTCTTTTTAAAAGGCACTCAGAAAGCTGCGCAGTGTGGCCATTTTCCGTATAGTAAGAGAAAATCAAAGTATGTGGTGTTTGTGTTTATTATTGCCTTTTAAAACGGGTGATTTTCAAGACAGTGGCAACAGAAATACACATAAAGAGAAAACCCCTACAAAAAAATCTAAATGACTTTGTTATTTTAATCCTAAGTTTTTTTTAGTTCAGTTTATTTTTTTTATTTTTTTTGTCAGTTTATTTTTTTTTATTTCTGTTTGAAATTTGTGACATAGGTATTATTTTTTGGAACCTTAAATAAAAGCTTTGCGATTATCTAATTATTTGTAAAAACAGCTCAAACTATCTTCACCAAAATTAGGTACGGATTTCTTAAAAAATAGGTAATTTTGATTAAAAGAATGAAAATGGACTGAGTTGTTTTTATTTTCCCCATATGTCCGTCATATCTGTTTCAAAAACCTGGTAACCTTGATCCTTGCTGACTATATGAACCAGATAATTAACTTTATCTTGAAGTCTTTTACAAACATTTACGTCCTTTAGATGTTCATTAAATGTCTTCTCCAAGACTATAATATCGTCTAAATACACCAGGCATGTTTTCCAGGTTCTCAATTCGTCGCAATATTTTTTCCATAAGTCTTGTAGGGGTAATATATATTCCAAATGAAATTAAATTGCCACAATCAGAGCCGGTGGAAGTTCCGGATGACTTGAGCAGCCTCCCGGGGCGCCTAATGCAAGGGACGCACGATCGACCAAAATTATCTATAAATTATTAATTGACTGATACGTAACAAAAGTAACAAAAGTATTGGGTGTCCAAATTTGACATTTCGATTTAAATTGGCCGCCATTTTTGGTAATCTTCATTGACAGTATTTCTATGGTGACATATGTCAAGTAAAAACTGCGGATACTTGTTTTTCGGTCAACATGGAACAACTGTTCATCGAAAACCGTGTTTTTATTGTATAAACTTATTACCAAAATGGGGAATGTTTTGCTGAAACTTGCAAGAAGTTGTCTTACGCATTTCGAAAGAAATTTAGCACCATCTGTTAAAGTATTGAGAGTTTGTGAAGAGATTTCAACAGCAGAATATGGGGTGAAGAAAATCCAAGAGAAATATAAGAAAAACGACTGTATCCAGTAAATGTGACTGTATGGTGTGGTTTTTGGCCTAGTGACGTTATTGGTCCTTATTTCTTCCAGAATGAAGCTGGTGATTCAGTAACTGTGATTGGAGCGCGATACAGGATAATGATTACGAGATTATTTATGGAACGAATTAGAAGATATGGATGTCCAGAACATGTGATTCTAGCAAGACGGTGCCACGTGCCACACATCGGATAAAATACTAAATCTTTTAAGGGAGAGATTTGACATTCGAATAATTTCTCGAAGAGCTGAGGTTAATTATCTACCCAGGTCGTGCGACCCTACACCATTGGATTATTTCTTGTGGGGCTTTTTGAAGGGCAAAGTTTATGCTAATAACCCTCAAACACCTGAACAGCTTCGAGTTAACATTAATTAAAAAATTGAAGAAATTGAACAGAATGTTTGCGAAAATATTCTTGAAAATTTTGTAAAAAGAATGTTAGCATGCTAAAGAAGCAGAGAAGTCACATGCCGGATATCATTATTCATTATTGACCGTAACATTTAAACTTTAAAATAATACAATAATATTATATTATTTCAAGGACTTTTTGTATTTTATTATTAAATTAAATCCGAAAGTCAAATTTGGACACCCTTTATAAAAAATAGACTTAAGGATCTAAAATAAACTACGCGTCCAACAGCATTGGGTCAACAAAAAGAATTTCGGTTAAGGAACTGAAAAAAACACATTTTTTTTTAAAGTCGTCACCTGTCGTGTTAGATCAGAAGAGTTATAATCACCCTAAATTATAGGGGCGCCAGTCAAAGTGCTTGCCCGATCTAAATATGTTCCTTCCGCCGGCACTTGCCACAATCCAGATCAGATGGTAAAAGCTGTCTTTTCTTTATCTACTGGGTCCATTTCCACCTGCCATTATCCAAACTTTAGGTCTAAGATAGAAAATAGTTTACTTTCGGCCAATGTGTCCAAGGTATCGTCGATATGAGGCAGAGAGTAACTGTCTTTCTTGGTAACATTGTTCAACTGACGGTAATCCACACATAACCTCATAGTTCCATCCTTCTAAACCAGGACTACCGGAAAGACGGGAAAGACCCATGGGCCTATCACGCTTTCTTCTTCCATTTCCTAAACAAGTCTTTCAGTTTTCTCTCTTTAGGTAATCTTTCTTATAGAAGAGATATCTGAGGAGGCTTTAATTTCCATAGAAAATATTTCAGAAGACATATTTTCTTCTAAGGAAGAAACTTTATTACCTAAGGAAGAAATGTCAGAAGAAACTTTTTCATAGAAGAAACATCAGAAAAAATATCGGGTGTACTATTCTTGACGAATAAACTAATAAACAATTAGTTAATATTTGGAATAAAGGTTGATTAGCATACAAGTGTTTTCATTCTGTTATTAAATATTATCTGAATGTTGTTTTTTTTTTGTAATTAATAAATAATTAAAATGTATTTAGTTATTCACAAAATAGATCAGAATCAAAAGACTCTTATGAGTGATTCACACTGCAACGTAATTATGCAAATAATTGTAGAAAAAAGTACTTACCGCTGCTATGGGACACTTTTTGGGAAATCCAAATCCGTTTACAATTTGAAGTAGCTGAGGCATTTTTATAGTACCTGCTAATTGACACATGTCAAGGTCACCAGTTATTAGTGGCAATGGTGCTTTACTAATTTCATATGTTGCCTAAAAAACAAAACCTATTTATATTAAAGTTATTACTATTTTTCATATATCTAAGTAGGCATTTTTAGCATATTTCTTAGTTTTAAAAGTAAAACTCTATAGATATCTACATTTTGCTAATGTCAAATGTCAGTTAAGAAAGCTTATAATGGATTTTATTTGTTGCACTAGTGTTACACTCGAGACTGAATTCGAACTGTCATACTTGTCAAGTATGTGTCAAATATTTGAAGCTACATTGAACAAATCAAATGCGATTAGTGCAACAAATAAAATCCACTGTTAAAGAATAACATTGAATTGCGTTAAACATAAGATATAAGGTTTGTTCCAACAGCTAATCTGATCATCAGAAGGACGTCAGATACATGCGCATTGAAAATAGTCGTTCCTACAAAGCCACGAATTATCTGTCAGTAAAACGTTCCAACATATTTTCTAATTTGTATATGAATGTGTCAGCGGACTGTCAAAACGATCAGAGCTTCATTGCTTGTACAATTTATCAGCACATGCGCATTTAAGCGTCTCTTCTCGTCTGTGCTATTGTTTATTTTTATTTTGTGTTCGTTTTTTTTTTATGAAAAATAATTACTTATTTTCAATATAAATAAACTTTCTAATCTTTCAGAATTGTACATTCAAATAGATCGTTCGGGACAGCTAAATAAATTTATTATGTTAAATATTTAAAATCCCTATTCATCAAACATGTTTTGGTTTGTTCAATCCCATTTCATTTTGAGTTCCGTCGTTGATACATCAACGAACGAATACACGGACTGACATGCGCAGTGATTAGTTTACGAATGCATCCATGCATGAGTCAGAGACACATCAGAATGGAGTTGTTTATATTTTCACGTCACACTTTGGTAATTGACAATTTCTGGTGTTTTATTCCTATACTATTGAAGTCTTATCAACAGATTACCTAAGTCGAACCATGCAAATTATAGAAATATTCACTTGGTCTTATGGAGGATCTGAACCACTAACGTCTTTGATCGCTGAAATCTATAACAGCATATACCAGGGAATATTGAAGAACTGAGCTATCAAGTCAATATAAATAAATGGCGTAGATATTAAAAATTTACCATCATAGTTTTTACAGGTTTTGTAAACTCCAGACATCCTCCATAAACGATGTTACAATCTTTGTCAAGATTAACGGCGATATTTTTTGGTTGAATTATACTATTATCAATGCAAGTTTCGATGCGGTTAATCTTAATGTGGTAACCATTCTGAAAAACAAAACAAATATATTAAAAAAAAAGTGTACATAAATTATAGGTACACGCTGGTAAGGTCTAAACATTATTTAAATAACAAAATTAAAAAGGTAATAAATTAATTTAGTAATTAATTATTATAAGAAGTGGGTTAATCATAGATTTTTAATAACTTTATATACAGGGCGTTTGTTAATTGAGTGCCGATATTTAAGGAGGTGAATTGAGTTAATATCAACATATGTCTTAAACCTCTTAATTTCAGGAAGGATAAACATCAAGCCATTTTTTATATATCCTGCCTGAAATTTTCATCAGTTATACAGAGGCTAATTGCTTAATTTCAATAAAATATCGTCAATGATTCTAGGTGTACTATTTTTTATCATAAGTAATATATTATAATATTATGTTTACTTTCAATAAACTATAATTTTGTAGAGATATATCTTTCTCGAAATTATACAATTCTATTAGGTATGCAGACTAAGTCATTTACATTTTTTTGGCCCCCCTTGAATTAAAAAAATGTGTGATTTAAGTTTCATGTGTGCGTTTTTAATACTACATATTTAGCAAATTATTATTTGCTCCTTTTCCCATTATTAAAAACAGGAAATCTACGAACGGTAATTACAACTTATTTTAAAGTGATCCCTAATTAGTAATTATTATAAATAAATTTAAAAAAAATGCTGTCTATTATTTAGGTGTAGATAGGGCAGTATTTTACAAATACATTACTATCTAATTTAAAATGTAGTTAACACAAGCATTGATTTACTTTTATAGATGCTTGTATAGGAGTATAACGATAAGTTTAACATGATATTATAATTATAAGTGTCTACTTAAACAATTTAAAAATAAAAAAACATTAATTTTTCAAAATTGACAAGTCAATAAAAACAATATTGAATGCCAATTGAATACTCCGTGCTCCAAATCAAGTATACAGGGTGTTAAAAAAAAGCGTCCCAAAATAAAACGGGGGGTAGCATGGGCCAAAATATGCAGAAAAGTCTTAATAAACATATGTCCGCAAATGAATGGTTTCAGAGATACGGAGTGTTTTGTGTTTTGTATCATTTTTTGATTATCTTTTTTCATTCTCAAAAACTTGCTTTTCTTATCGGAGTCTACCGATGTTTTTTCATAGATACTATTTGCAGTTATTATTTTGTTGTGGGTGAATAATTTTATAAATTTTCGTTATGCCTGTTTACACTAATATTTAATGAGCTGACATGCATTTTATGTCGTAGCTGCAGTGAAATGGAGGGAGGGCACTTTGGACATTTCATTTAACTCTATGTTGTTATTGATTGTTTATAAATATCATTGTTTTTTTATAATAATAAAAAATTGTTATAAACACAAAATGGTCCGTATCTCCGAAACCGTTAATTTGCGGTCATATATTTATTAAGACTTTTCTGCTTATTTTGGGTCATACTATTCACCATTTCATTTTGTGACACTTTTTTTTAACACCCTGTATAAGTTGTCAAGGTGTAAAGAGCTATTAATATTTGCTGCTCAAATTAGTGAATTTTTAGTGAAACTACTCATTAGAAAATTATGAAAATTGGTAAGCTACTAGCATACTAGCTAAAGTGGAGTTTAATGCAGAAAAAACAAAAATTAGAAAAGAAATACTTAATCTAATTAATTATTTAATTAGTCCCAAATAAAGTGTAATTTTTAAAGAGCACCACTATAAGGTTATCAGTACAACTTTTTACTTTGGTATCTTTTTCTTTCACTCAACAAAATAAGAAGCAATGATTTGTTATAATTACCAGTGGCGTATTAAAAACATTTATGAGAAAGAAATAAAGAATTGCCTATGAAGACAATTGGGCGAATTAATTTTTAAATAGATTTTTAATGGAATTTTGTTTAATATGACCCCCTCATCTCCTTCCTAAGTAATTTTTTTAATTATTTTAGGTTGTATTTTATAGTTTTTAACAATTTGGCACTAATTTTATTTCAATGCCCAATTGTCTTCATAGGCAAATTAATTTTTAAATAGATTTTTAAAGGTATTTTATTTAATTTGGCCCCCTCGTCTCGTTCCTAAGCGATTTTGTTATTTTTTAATGAATTTTCAAAGGATTTTTATTTCAGTTTGTCTCTTAATCCTCTCTCTAAACACTTTTTAATTGATTTCTAAAAATTTAGTAGTAATTTTATTTCAATACACTGTTGTCTTCACCGAAAAATACATTTCGATGTCACTAGTAATTTGAATGTTTCCGATAAACTGGCTGCTGGAAAGTGGATGCTAACTTCACACCGGTTTTGTTCATTGCGTTGTGTTGAATTTAGATTTTTCAAATCAAAAGCTTATATTATTATAATTAGACATAATCAAAACAATGATATATAATTTTTTTCAAAAGTAATGTAGTTCATTTATATTAAAATGTGCGATTGTAAATGTGAGATGGTCCTACTACAATAAGGTTGGCCTCCTACTTCGTATGTTCATAAAAAATAAAATCACAGCACAATGCTGAAGGCACAGTGTTGAATTTATTTCTAATATGTTCATAATTAGTAGGGCTTGGAAAATATGCATTTAAAAATGGTCTAAATATGTATGCATTTATGCGGTAACAGTAGACAAAATATGCTTTTAAATATGCAAAATAAAAAGACAGTGATTTTTGATATATAAATTTTATTATAGACTTTTTAAACATATGATTATATGATTTTACATTTCTGTCAATTACATCTAAATAATTATTATTAGAATGAAAATACTAAGTTATTAAACATTTTTCAATGTTTTCAATAGTGAAACATTGCATTCTATCACTTAAAATATGTTTGTACGCCGAAAATGAACGTTCCACTTCACAAGACGTTACAGGTGCATATTTAAATTTTGAAATTAAAAGTGGTGAAATATTTGAATCCAATTCATTATTAAAGTTGCCAGATAAAACAATATTTATGCCCTCTAATGTCTGAAATCCTTTATTATTTAGTTAAACTGATGTAAATTTTCGTGTAACAATATTTTTCATTAACACAGATTGTCCAATAAAAGATTTTAAATTTTTAACTGTTTGTATGCTTTCAAATAATTCCATACCTCGAGATTCAAGCTTAGTTATAGCTGTGGCTATGTACGTATAATTTGCTTGAATGTGGACAATATGGCTATAAACCAGTGCTCTGCAACCGGTGTGCCGCGGCACACTGGTGTGCCGTAAGCCGACTTGAGGTGTGCCGCTCTTGCAGACAATACGAATCAGATTCGTATTGTAGCGAGACCCGCGAAAAATAAAGCAATCTGACAACAGCGCCGATGGTAAACGTCTATCGGATAGACTCTATCCGTCTATCGGCGCGGCGCGGCGACTTGATTCTCGAAGGCGACTAAACTAGAAAGATCCGTGCCGTTCGAGGCGCGACTCGATGTTTTCCTGAACATCGCCACTGCCTATATAAGCGCGCCTGTCGTCGCTCAGAGACTCAGAGAGAGTCGAATAGTCAAGTGAATCAGATAAATACGCGGGCAAACAAATAAATCGTAGAGTGAAATAAATAGTGAATTGCTATATAAATAAATTCTTGTGCCTTATAAATAAGTGAACTGGACTAAGTTTTGTTGCAGTATCTACTTTTATAAATAACTATAGTGCTTCAAATATGGATAAATTTTTGCTGAAATCACGAGCAGATGACGAAGAACCTAGCACAAGCTCCAGCATAAGTGCTGCAAAAAGAGCAAAAAAGGTGCTGAAAAGGAAGTACAATCAAGACTACCTTCGATATGGTTTCACTTGGTGTGGCGACGAAGCGGCTCCAAAGCCTGAATGCGTCATTTGCGGTGAACAGTTGTCAAATGAAGCAATGGTACCCAGCAAACTAAACCGTCATTTGATCACAAATCATCCCAGTTGCGTCAAAAAAGACATTCAATTTTTCCAACGGCGCTTGGATCAAAATAAGAAACAAAAGCAGTTTATGAAATCGGCGGTTACGGTTTCTGAAAAGGCATTAGAAGCAAGCTACCTTGTTGCAAAATTAATTGCACAACAAAAAAAACCGCACACTATCGGTGAAACGCTTATTAAACCAGCATGCATGGAAATTGTTAGACTTATGCTTGGGCCAAACGAAGTTAAGGACGTGAGTAAAGTTTCTTTGTCGGCCGATACTGTTAAAAGACGTATCCAAGATATGTCAAGTGATATTTTGGGAACACTAATTAAAAAAATCATTTCGGCTGGAATTTTTGCGCTTCAAATCGACGAATCAACCGATATTAAAAATAAAGCACAACTGATGGCTATTGTACGTTTCGTTGACGAGGACTCTATTAAAGAACATTATTTATTTTGTAAGGAGGTTCCAGAGAGAACTACCGGTGAACAAATTTTCCAAGTAACTGATAATTTTTTTAAAATACATAATATTCAGTGGACCAATTGCGTTGCTATTTGTACAGATGGTGCTGCTGCAATGATGGGCAGTAAGAAAGGTTTTGTATCTTGTGTAAAACAAAAAAATCCGTCAATACAAATTACACATTGCTGCATACATCGAGAAGCATTGATGGTCAAAAATTTGCCCGAACAGCTTTCGATCACAATGAATGAATGTATTAAGATCATAAACATAATTAAATCGAGAGCCTTAAATTCGCGAATCTTTGGAATACTCTGTGAAGAAATGGGAAGCGAACATGAATCCTTACTGTTTTATACAGAAGTTCGTTGGTTATCCCGGGGAAAAGTTTTAGCTCGACTGTTTGAACTTCGCTACGAAGTGCGTGAGTTTCTTTCAAGTCAAGATATGTACGATCTATGCCAGCACCTTCATGATGAATACTGGATAGCCAAACTTGCATACATGGCGGATATATTCGAACATCTGAATGAACTTAATAAAAAAATGCAAGGACGGAATGAAAATATATTGACGTGCTCCGATAAATTACAAGGGTTCAAAAAGAAACTTGAACTTTGGCAGGAACAGTTGCAAAAAGGATGTCTAGAAATGTATCACAGGACCAACCACAGTACGATCGAAAACAAGCAGTTGATTGTGGATTTGGCCCAACAACATTTAAGTATGCTTCAACAAAAATTTGAATACTATTTCCATTCTATCAACACGGAACAATACAATTGGATTCGAAATCCTTTCGCAACCAATGCAATAAGTTCCACGGAAGCACTGCCATTGCAAACTCGAGAGGAGTTCACAGAATTAAGTAATGATATGACCCTAAAACTTAAATTCGACGAAGTTCCGTTAGATGTTTTCTGGATTTCCATCAAGACAGAATATCCACGCATCACCGACAAGGCAATCTTCACACTACTTCCGTTTTCCACAACATATTTATGTGAGCAAAGTTTTTCAACGCTTGTATTAATTAAAAATGATAAACGGTCATGCTTAAAAGATCTTGACCAAGAAATGAGAGTTGCGCTGTCTAAAATTGAGCCGAATATAAAACTTTTGTGTTCAACGAAGCAAGCGCAGGTATCACATTAATCAGTCATCATCATGTCAAAATATTTATTACTATTGACGTGTCAACAGAAGTAAATTTAGTATACCTACCTGTCCTACCTAGTATTTAGTATAGTTCTCATGTATGTACCTATTTGTATTTTTCATTCTATCTGAATAATAAAAAAAAATTAAAAAAAAATATGTATTATGTCCTGAGTGAAAATTTTGATGCCCCAAATCTGAAAGGGGCTTCTTCACATTTTAAAACAATAAAAAAAACTAAGGTAGTTTGGACATCCATAAATAATTAGTATACATGGAGTGAACTGACCCCCGACCTAGCTACGCCACTGCTATAAATATATTTTAGATTTTGGTGTGCCACGAAATTCTAGGGAGCAGTTTGGTGTGCCTCAGATGAGGAAAGGTTGCGGAGCACTGCTATAAACTATAGGATCGTTAAAAATATCGATCCATTTTTTAATTGCAATTGAGTCTTCTGGGTCAAAGTCGCAGATGACATCTTTAATTTCGTTAAAATTTGTCGCAATAAAAGTAACACAATTTAACGAAGTGCCCCATCGTGTTAAAACTGGTTCTGGTGGCAATGAAATTCCTGGCAAACGATCCTTATAAAATTGAACCCGAAGAGGAGCTTTTACAAAAACCTTTTCAATATTTTTAATTAAATCATTAACCACCCTATTTAAATCATGTAATAAGCATGTGCAATGGATTAAATTCGGATAAAATATTTTTAAGTTTCCAGTTGCTTTTACCATGTATGCAGCAGCATCAATATTGTTTGTAGGCACTGAAATTAAATATCCTTGACCAGGGATATTCTAATCTAGTGCATTTATTATAAATTTTGCAATCTAGCGCTCCTGCGTATCAGTTGATCCATCAACCGAAAACCACACAGGTTTATCATTAATTTCATTTCTTATAGAATTCAATGCGTTATCAAAATTAACTTGAACATATTTTTTGCGCAAAACGGAAGAACTGGGTAAATTTTCTTCCTTTAAATAAGTTTTAAAATTTTTTATAAACAGAGGATTATCCAATTTGTGAATTGGAATATTACAAGATACAAATAAATTACACAAATCTCTATTAAAATTGTCCTGATGATAAGAAGTGGTTTCTTGGTATGTTATTAACTGTTGAATCAATCGGTTTGGAAGTTGTTTTCTGGATAAGTGACTTGTTGTTCCTAAATGTTGATCCACTTAAAATTTTTTAGTACAGAAAATCTGCAAAAAGAGATCTAACGTCATCCTCAAATATAAAAGATTTTTAAAACTAAAAATACGCGAATTTTTATAAATAAAAATAAAATCTAGATGATTTTCAAAAAATCTGGCTGGTAGAGAAAAGCTTTTGAGTAAAAATAAAAAAAAAAATCCTAATTAAAAAAAAAAAGAAAAACTATTATATTGTTGATATTTTAAAAATTAGATGAAATCCGAATAAACAATTTAGTATAGCTCTTATATCATATCTTGATTTTATTTCTTTTTACTTCTAAAATAAGATTCAGCTGGCATTGAAAAAAGTTAATAGTGTAAAAAATACAACAAAAATGTTAGTTATCCTTACCAGTTTATCGCAGGTGGAGCAAAAAAAGTGATTAGACTGATTAGAGTCTACGATTCTCAAATCACTTTTTCCATAGATCCATTATTTGCATTTTTCCCGTAGCTTGTTTCGGCATTTTTAAAATGAACGCTTTTACTTTCACACTAACGGCACTTTTGCAGGAACACAACCAATAACAATACTTAACCAAAAGAAATTTTGAATAATACTGAATGAACTACCTGTTACACAAAAACTGATAAATTTTATGAAGCCATTTGCTATCAATCGTCCCCTAATTGCCCTTATCCTTAATACCTAGTAGTTTAGAAAGCAAAATACCCACTTGATTAATATTTAGTGGTAAAATGCAGGTACAATTAAAAAATATTGTAATGTTTACAAAATAATGATAAATAAGCAATATTTTATTTTTAGATATGCATTATTATTTTAAATATGCAATATAAAATTCTGCACTAAATATGCAGGCGTGCATTTTACATATAATCCAAGCTCTAATAATTAGAGTCGTAAACGTTAAAAGAAATGCAATAATTAAGAAGATCAACAGTTAAACAATAAAAATCTATCCATGATTAACTTAGAAGTGAAGATCTAAAAAAATAACCGTTACCTAACTCGAAAAATAAAAATTTGTAAAATATTGGATAAAATATTAAAAATGAAGAAAATATAAATATGATCAAGTAGAACAGGGTATATATCGACTAAAAATAAAGTTTCTTTTACAATGTTCAATTTATTTGGGCTATTATTTATTAATTTATTGTTATCTAAATTTAGGAACATTAAACTAATTAATTTATATTTTTAATTTCTTTTCTTTTTGTGCAATTAGTGAAAATAAAAATCTGATGTGTCCAACACATGACTTTCCTATCTAGTTATTACAGGCTTTTTCCGTTTATTGTGTACAACCTATTGCAGCATCTCTATAAATGTTTAGAGGATAAACTAAATATATATACATTGTCCACATACATCTACCGCGAAACATTTTTCTATAGATATTCATTGAAAATGAAAATACTGAAAAATTTAAATTTAGCACTTTTCCTACAATTTTTCCATTACGGTCCATTTAAAAAAAATCATGTATAAACAAATATTATAGAGATCGATATCGCAAACAACTTTTATTTCAACAATTTTCATAAAAATCAGAATTTTGCACATTTTTTCAAATTTCTCGAATACGGATCATTTCAGGAAATTTTTACATAAGGCAAAAATTATAGATAATAATATTAGAAGTAACTTTTATTTGAACAATTTTCTTCTCCAAACATAAATAACAGATATATTCCATAAAATATATAAACGGCCTCCCATAAAGTACCCCCCCAGATGTTCCGACTTTGTCCAAAACCTAATCATTTCACGTCAGGCCGAAATAAAACTTAAGTTTAAAATTTATTGATTTTTTTCTTTATCCGTTTTTGAGTTTTCTTCAAATTTCGAAATTTACACATTTTCTCAAATATCTCGAATACGGTCCATTTTAGAGAAATTATCTATGGAACAAAAATTATAGAGAATTATATTACAAACAACTTTTGTTTGAACAATTTTTATAAAAAAAAATATTTTTTTACATTTTGTCAAATTTCTCGAATACGGACCATTTTAGGAAAATTTTGTAAATGACAAAAATTATAGATAATAAAATAAGAAGTAACTTTTATTTAAAAAATTTTCTTCCCCAAACGTAAATAACAGATATATTCCATAAAATATAAAAATGACCACCTATAAAGTACCCCCCCAGATGTTCCAACTCTGCCCAAAATCTAATCAGCTCATTAGACGCTGGAATAAAGCTTAAGTTTGAAATTTGGTATTTTTCCGTGTATCGGTTCATGAGTTATGCGTTATACAGACACACACACACAGACACACACACAGACATCATCGCGAAAATAGTCAAAACGAATTCAGGGGACCTCAAAACGTAAAAATCCGTCGAAAACTCGAGGTCGAAAAAAATCATGATTCCTATACTTTCCTTATATCTGTATACAGATAGGAAAGTAAAAATACTTTATTATAAATTTGATGTTTTATAAATCGACTACAAAGCACTAAATTTTTTCTGACACTAAAACATCTCTTTTTAAATTTCTTGAAACATTGTAAAAAAAACAATCTCGAAAATATTTTCCTTTCCTCCTGTCTTATCATATAATATCAACATAATCCTTACACAAGCTTCCGTGAACTTAACCGTAACTATCACCACAACAAACAACTTGACTACCTCAATCATCATATTGAACAAAATAAAGTTGACCGCTAACTGACTAAATCAAATAATAATAATAAGTTTTTTATATAAATCGCTTGCAATTAAAATTACAATAATTTTAAGTGACATCACAATAGCACCATTAAACATTCTGGAAACCTTGATACATTACCATGTTACAGAGTTTCCTAGTATTAATATTAGTATAGGTTAATACTTGATACTCTGCACCCCAATTAACAAATGAATTATTGCCAATTTACAAGTAGGTGCTTAAGTGCAAATTTTGTTCAAATATACAGTTATAAGATCAAGGTAATAATATATATATATTAAGTAGGCAAAGTTGCTTTTTTTCTAATTGGTCTCTTTTTAATTTTATTATTGAGAATATTAAGAAAATTTCCACTATTTCAAGTGTAGATACATTAAAAAAAAAATAATAAAATAATTTATTGCTGTTGGTTTGTAATATTTATTTATATACAAAGGTTATACAGAAATGTTTATTCTCCGCAGCCCTAAGAAGTTAAAGAAACCTGTCAAGAGGTCCTATATGCAAAAACAAAGTGAGAATTATACCGGAGGATAAGCGAAAACAAATTAGTTTTATATTAAACTTACTACATACATTTTTAATATAGTTTTGTTCAAAGATATTTTTTCCTTTTTTTACAACATAGGCTAAAAAAGGATTTAGTCGGGCGTAGAGTATCCTGCAGGCAGTTTCAGGATCGAACTTAAATTTAATATTGTATTTTAATTTATAAATAGCTCAAAATTAAATCAAGTGTTATAAATAACTACCTAAATATTACATTATTTCCCTCATACAAAATATAATAAATAAAAAATGCAAAATTTGCACCACATGGCCCGTTTAGATAATCGAATGAAGTGTCCTAGTACTTGTATTTATTATAATTTAGATAGCATAAAATAAACGAATACATATAAATACTACTAGAATAAAGATATATGTATAATGTTTGGCATTATATATTATACTCTTCACAGTTTATCAGATCCCCTTAATCCCCATTTTTTTTAGAATCGATATGCTTCATCTCCTTAAAAAGCTTGATTTTATCTGAAGATTTAAATTTTTCAACCCCCCTTACCCTTCATTTTTATTCAGATTTTTTTTTAAATCAATATAGGATTTGTCCCCTTATAGAGCTTGTTTTTTTTGCTTAAATTTTTTTAATATTTTTGTTTTCTCTTAGGATTTTTTAAATATTTCAACCTCCCCTTAACCATCCAGTATTATTGAAATTTTTTTCAGAATCCATATGCTTCATTTCCGTATATTTCACTTTTCGTTTTTCATTTATTTGTTTTTAATTTCAACCCCCTTTAAACCCCCATTTTTAATAAGATTTTTTTTTTTAAATCAGTAGTCTTCGTCCCCTTCGTTTTAACCCACCATTGTTTTCGCGTAGAGGTACGTGACATCTAAAGATTATCCAAAGTACCTCCCTGCCCCAGTGAAGTTGGTTAAACCATTAAAAATATAAAATGTGTAATGTACAAAGATAAACATTTTTGAAAATGCATTTTTGGTATCTTTAAATATCATTCAGAGAGACAGACAGTTATCAGGTAAGTTTCTTCAAAAAAGCCAGAATATTTAGTTGAGGTAGGGCTCATAAAATCTATGAATATTATTATTTTTAGGTATGTAATTAAAACAGACCTGGAAACATTAGGTAACTCAAATTAATAGAACCATTAAGGCGATTATACATATTTATTATCCACAAAAAAATTATATAAAATATACACATCTGTGTTTTTGACAATAATTATATTGTAATTATGAAATAGGTGTATTAAAAATAAATTGGAACAAATGATACATTCAATATTCGTGTAAAGCAATTAGGAATATTTTAATAGCGACGAATAACCATCATCATTATATTTTTCAAATGGACATAATTAATAATGCATAAAAGAATTTAACTAAAATAAAAAAATGTAACTATATTGAGTTATTCAAGCATTTAATTAGAGGCAGCTTTGAAAACGAGGGTTTTAGAATTATTTTTAAACTAATTTGACAGTTATAAT
This sequence comes from Psylliodes chrysocephalus, assembly GCA_927349885.1. Classification (NCBI taxonomy): domain Eukaryota; kingdom Metazoa; phylum Arthropoda; class Insecta; order Coleoptera; family Chrysomelidae; genus Psylliodes; species Psylliodes chrysocephalus. The sequence goes on from OV651828.1 coordinate 5,066,090, forward strand.
TAAATCAATACAAGGAGTGATCAACAAAAATTGTTTATAAATTAGGCATTTTGAAAAGGGATTGGCTTCTTTTAAAATGGTCCCGTTATACAGTGAGCCCCATAAGTCTTAACCCCCCTATCTAACTCATTACTGGGGTCTTGTTAGGAAAATCGCCGAGACACGTCGATTTTTGTTTTCTACAATGTACAATTTTGTATGAATAGTTTACCCTTAATTTCATCCCTTACTGGAGAGGAGCAACCCTTTCGAAAAATTTAAATGGCATGGGGTGTTGAGTGATAGCTCATTTGAAAGAGAGTTTTATTCTCTATTCAACCGTGTAAAAAATTTTGAAATTTGCTTCATTAATTCTCGACTAATTGTTGTTTCAGAATAACGGAAATTAACGTAGCGCACTCATCTTTAGAATTAAAATTCGGCCCTGCATGATTTCGGTTTTGGTTCAGACGTGAAGTAAGACTTTTTGCCATTAGAAGGTCACTGTTAGTTTAGTTGCTTTCCTATTTTGTGAGGTTTTGTTATTTTTAAACGTTAATAAATCAACACGTAATGAAGCAAATTTCAATTTTTTTTGCACGGTTGAATAGAGAATAAAACCCTCTTTCAAATGAGCTATCACTCACCACCCCATGCCATTTAAATTTTTCGAAAGGGTTGCTCCCCTCCAGTAAGGGATGAAATTAAGGGTAAACTAATCATACAAAAATGTACATTGTAGAAATCAAAAATCGACCTTTCTCGGCAATTTTCCTAACAAGACTCCAGTAATGAGTTAGATAGGGGGGTAAGACTTATGGTGCTCACTGTATAGGAATACTAATAATTTCAAAATAATTCACAATAATATTCGTAGCCTTTATAGAAATTTAGATGAATAGAAGGTTTTTTTAAATAATTTAGATATAGATTTTGATTGTGTAGTATTTACTGAAACAAGAATAATAGGTAGATGATTTGGATCTATTTAATATTCCAGGATATTCTATTATATACAATCAGGGTAATTTAAATCAATGTGATGGAGTTGTTATTTTTATAAAATCCACATTAAAACACATACATATAAAATACTACCTCTAGGGGACAGTAATGTCAGTTACTCATACAATTAAACAAACATAAAGACATAGTTATAACTGCATATTATAGATCCCCACTACCATTAATACTTTTATAGAATCGTTAAAACAATTTCTACAGGTGAATAATAGTAATAATAAATATTGTCATTTATTTCTAAACGATATAAATATAGATGTTTTATCACAAACCCAACAGATAAATGCATATCTTAGCATAATGAACTAATTTGAATACAAATCGGTCATAAATAGTCCAGGGAGAATCTAAATCTTGTATTGACCATATTTTATTTAAAGTAAAACAACAAACATTTTTACAAAATATATTAACTTTAATAATACAAACTACAGTTACTGACCACTTTTCTACAGCATTACAGATTGTTCACAATTTTGCTTCAACAAATGAAGACACATAGGCAACACTTTTTTGAACCGATTTTGAAGTCGGTTTTTTTAAAATTACTTTTAATACTTGCATAATCTAATAAAAATATCGCACTTTCAAACAATATAAATATGATACACCACTGGTAAATACTAATGTCAAGTAGCCATCTTGGTTAACGATCCCGGTCACATTCTTTGATTTTCTTTTACTATACGGAGAATGGTCGCACTGTGCAGCTTTCTGAGTGCCTTTTAAAAGGAGATAAAAAACTCCCGCCATTTTGAACCCTTATTACGTGTTGCCTACATCTTGGCGCAACACATACTTTGATTACGATACGGTGCAAGAGAGAGGTCCGACACGCCCAACATAGGGCGCGGCCATTTTGATTCCTATGACACAGTTTATAGCTAAAGAATCAGATCGCTCACTCTGCGTCGGCACTTTCGATCTCAATGTTCCAGTTTATACACTGCGCAACTCGGATAATACAATATATGACAACCGCCTATAATAAAACAGCAGTCTTCTGCGTATGCTGAATTTGTATCCCTGGAGTGGATGTTATTTTGGAACTTTCAACTGGTCCGAGTGAGCTAACTGATTCTTTAGCAATAAACTGTGACTTCAAAAATAATATTCACTGACACTGACAGCAGCAAGCAAAATATCAGGTGCGTTTTAATCATCCGCTGCTGCTTCCGGAATTGTCGGTTTAGTCGTTTTAACCTGTCACATTAAAACAAGAAAACCGACAATTCCGAAGCAGAAGCGGATGATTAAAACGCACCTATTAAAAATATTGCGCCTAGATGTAGGCAACACGTAATAAGGGTTCAAAATGGCGGAGTTTTCTATCTCCTTTTAAAAGGCACTCAGAAAGCTGCGCAGTGCGACCATTCTCCGTATAGCACATACTTTGATTTTCTTTTACTATACGGAGAATGGTCGCACTGCGCAGCTTTCTGAGTGCCTTTTAAAAGGAGATAGAAAACTCCGCCATTTTGAACCCTTATTACGTGTTGCCTACATCTTGGCGCAATATTTTTAATAGGTGCGTTTTAAACATCCGCTTCTGCTTCGGAATTGTTGATTTTCTTGTTTTAATCTGACAGGTTAAAACGACTAAACCGACAATTCCGGAAGCAGAAGCGGATGATTAAAACGCACCTGATATTTTGCTTGATGCTGTCAGTGTCAGTGAATATTATTTTTGAAGTCACAGTTTAATGCTAAAGAATCAGTTAGTTCACTAGGACCATTTGAAAGTTCCAAAATAACATCCACTCCAGGGATATAAATTCAGGATACGCAGAAGACTGCTGTTTTATTGTAGGCGGTTGTCATATATTGTATTATCCGAGTTGCACAGTGTATAAACTGAAACATTGAGATCCAAAGTGCCGACGCAGAATGAGCGATCTGATTCTTTAGCTGTAAACTGTGTCACAGGGTTCAAAATGGCCGCGCCCTATGTTGGGCGTGTCGGACCTCTCTCTTGCCTCGTATAGTAATCAAAGTATGTGCCGTATAGTAAAAGAAAATCAAAGTATGTGGGTGCAATGTAATAAATGACACAATCACCTGCCGGGTATAACGTCCCCAGACATATGCTACTGATAATGCAGCAAACGTGCTAAGTTGTTAAAAGCCTGATCTGCATCACATATAAGTTGTTTTAATTTGATTCGCTCCGTGCGTGACAACAGCGCCAATTTATAATAGAATTCGTAATTAAAAAGTATATTTATTAGTTTTAATAAAAGTATATGGATTTGTAAAATAAGTAAAACATTTATTTATTAATATTATTATTATTTTATATTTTTATCGCTTAAACTAAAAAAAAAAATAATTATATTCACACCGGCACACAAAAAAAAAGTTGTCAGTACTTTTGACGGGACCGGTATATCTTTATGTATTTTGACCCGCTGAATCCGAATCTGAGGTCCGTTTGACCCGTACACCGTCAAATTTTCGAGAAAACTTTGAAAAACTGCCGATTTTCGTCATTTTTTTCGGTTTGATTTAATTTCCACTTTGCTACCGAAAATGTTTATAATTTAAACTGTTTTGTTTGCTAGTTTTTTTTTTTTTTAATTTTCAACACAGCAACTCCGGTTGCTTATTGTATTGTTTTTACGTACTTTTTAAGAAAAAAGTAAAATGTTTACGTGTATTTGATATGCCAAAATGACAAAATATCGCCCTAAAATGCACGAATTATCCGCAGCTAGCGCTAGTATCGCTTTTGCTTTCCCTTCCATGACTTCGCACTGAGCGAATTGGCAAAAATCGAAATAGTAGGCGCCAAGCCTGTCAATTTATGAAAAGTGTATAAGCAGTGTTCTTAAAAATAATATTTTCATTGCGTTTGACATAAAATATTTAAATTTAATCCATTATTCATGATTCCACGTGTTGTGTAGATAGGGTAGAAAGAATACATCGTAAGTCGCAACCCCTTAGATATACCAACCCTTTCCACCGACAGCCATTTTGTTTGGAATGTCAAGAACCACATACTTTGATTTTCGTGCTAAGAACGAAATTGTGTTTTATCGTAAAAAGTTTTGCCTATCTACTAGGTTTTTAGTACATTATCAACCTCATTGAGAGGAAATTTGAATTCTGTGTTGCGGTAACTTAATTGTGTAAAAATGACGAGTGATGACGTGTCACGAGCATTATTTCGGATCCTACCCCTTACTTTTGGTTTTTATGACGAATGACGGCTTTGACTTTGACAGTTTGACGTCATTTGTTTACGCATTGCACTGACTAGTCTATTCTGCGAAAAGGATAAAAATAAACTAATTCAAGAATTTAATCAAATTGTGCAATCGTCAGTAGTCAGTGGTGTAAATAAAAGTAACCTCAAAGTCTCCAAAAATCATAATTTGAATAAATACACAATGAGTCAGTTCGCATCGACATTGCCCAACAGGCAATTCCTTTGGGATGTATTTCAAAGGTTAGTTTTATTTATTTTGAATAACTATTAGTTAATTTTCGTTTTATCAATTATTTAAATTTCTAGAGTCGATCGAGATAGAAGCGGATTTATCAATGCAGACGAACTTGGATCCGCCCTTTCAAATGGAACTTGGAGTCCTTTTAATCCTGAAACTGTTAGATTAATGATAGGTAAGTCATCTATAATTGCAGTATATTATACATTAAGAGTAGCTAAAAAACAGTAAGTAGGTAGGTATTTGGTTATGCTTAAAAACAAGTACCTGTTAAATGAATCACATTAAAATAAATTAATATACCACCTACCTGTTTATTGTATTGCATTCAATCACTTATCTATATGTTATGCTGTTATACTTAGTAGTGAACTATAGAGTAGTTCCCATCCTTCCTACATACTCTAGTGCATAATATCCTTTTTACTTAAAGTGGCAGGTAGATAGAATATAATGTTTATTGTCCAGGTTAAAATACTTATTGACAAACATAATGTTTTTATACAAAGCATGAATAAATAAATAGTCTTTAAAATTTAAACACATTATAAATTAACATTAAAACATACATCTGAAATAATATAAAACACATATCAGTGTCTTGTCATTATAAAATTCTGCAGGCCTAGTTAACAGAAATCTCTTGAGCAACTTTCTAAAACAATAATTGTTTGACTCAATATCTGTCAGAGTATGTGATAGCCTGTTATACATCTAGATTTCATTATATATGAAAGAATGTTTTATGTTTTGAGAATTACATGAGATTTATTCAATTTATATTTCGATATGTTCTTATGGATCATGCAACAAGTTTCTAAGATATATAATAATGGTATTGTTAATATTTAATGTTTTAAAAACAGTGGTCTACATGAAACTAATCTGTGTGCTTCACATAAGAACCTTATTGCCCATTTCTGAATTGTAAATAGCAGAACAAACTCCTCAAAACAACAGCATAAGGTAAGTGAGAGTTAACTAATGCATAATATGCAGTTTTTGCTGCACAAACTCCTAATTCACAAGAGGTACCTGGTTCTACTTTTCAAACTGAATAGAACGCTTAATAGAAATCTGAAATTTTATTCCAGGTGTTATGTAAGCAAATATATGTGTACTTTCCTTAGGGCCAGTCTGGTTACCTCATAGTAAAGTTCAAAGTAACTACTTGCTGATTAAACTATAGGGCCATTGTTTGTTAATCTGTCATGTAACTTTACTCAGAGGTGAAAAGATCAATCCTTAATCAAATATACAGTACTTAGTACTTATTATTGTATTTATCTGGAAAGCAGTACACTGGTTAGACAAATTGGATATTCAAGTATAAATCTCTAACATCAAGTAATAGGGACTTAAGTCAGAAATTTCTGTTTTCTAGAAAATGTAAACTTGAGATGTTAGCATCTGGCATTATACAAAAAAAATTCACTTACCGTCATTATACAAATTCACTACACTTAAACAAAAGGTATTAGACTTGTGCATTTAATACCAATTGAAACTTAAAACCTTAATTTACCTAAATTTTTCAAAATTGTGACTCAAGCCCTTTGTACCTGACCTCATAGAAATATAATACTGGTTTTGCACCTGCTATACCTTTTACTATACTACATATACTTTGATATTTTATTATACCTACTAAATTTTTATATATAGGCTGTTTATTAATAGAGTACTGATACTTAAGAGTGTGAATCCTTGAAAGTTAATATCAATATAATGTACACTTCTTCATTTTTGAGCTACAGGATGTTATACTTTTTTTTTTCATAATTTTCCTCATAATTTTCTTATCACTCCTGATATTTTTGTGAAATTATGTACACACCTTTTAATCATTAAGTATTTCTTGAAGTAAGAGATTTTTAAATTTTTTACCAGTGACGTCCGTATGGGGTTTGAATTGAATATTTCTGAAGAAAGCTGATATGCTACTGCTCTTTCTAAAAAACAAAAATACTTTTGAAATTCTCATTTATTTTGGAGCAAATTTGGTCCATATGATGCACTGAGTTAGGAGAAAAATTAGTTTCATCTGTACAAAGAAAATGCCTATCAAATATTGGATTTTGAAGAAGAAATTAAAGGGCAACAGAAAATATCTAGAGAGTAATGCCTGGACTCTTTGAATGTGATATGGGTTTAACAAATTTTTGATAAGAATTTTCCTCATGCTAGTTTCAGGGTTCTCCTCAATTTCATGTAAAATTCTATCTTTAAGTTCCGGTGTTCTTACTATTTGATAGACTCCTTTAGCCCTGCATTCTACTTTGAAAACTGTAAATAATATAATATAGAATGCCAAGCATTATATATCTTCATTCTAGTTGATCAATGCATTATGTACAGCTTACCCAAAGGCGCTTTGCCAGTGATTTTTGTGTAAAACTAATCAAAATAAATGTTAAACAGAAATTACAGTAACTCCAAATACACCAGCAATATTTTAGAAATAATATAATGTCAGTTTCTTATTATTTATTACAAAGCTACTTTTGGTGAGCTGTAGTGTTCTTGAATATTTTACAGGATGGTTTTTCTGTTATCATGGACGACAAAATGTTATCTTGTTTATTTTAAATTTTATTTCATTTTATTTATTTACCAGTTTGCTATTTATAATTATTTTTGAAAATACTTAGGGTATAATTTCTAATTTTCTCAAATGTACTCCCAATTTTTTTCACTCAAAGAATTATAATTATATAATTGATTGTTATAAAAATATCAGTGTCTTTTTAAATAACAAAATATTTAATATTATAATATTTCATGATTCCACAAATTATAATAATAATAGCTTTTGGTAAACAGATATAATTGTAATTTTTATGATACTAAAAATAAACATTTGTTTCATTGACTGGGAATTTTTTTGTTTAGTTTTAAATAATAATTTGTTGTGGTAAATCATATATCTACTATTAATTGATCAAGTGACATTAAATAAATCCAGTTTAGTTTTGGTTTATCTTCTCTAGAAAATGGTATATACTGTTGGGTAGTTATCAATAAATAAATAAATTCAATCATTAACAATCAAATATTTATGTAAATTTTTATCAAACAAGATAACATATATTTAATTTAATATATTTTAGTACAATAAAAAGATTCGTAAGTTCAGTATAACAATAGTGAATACCTGAGAAAAATAGTAATTATTTGAAGTACCTCTTGAATTTACTTGATAGAAAAAAGTACTTAAAAACACATAAGTAAACTTTATAGATGTTATTTATCTACTTTACTTCCTATTTTGGTTTATATCTAATCCTAATCAATATTTTAATTTAAAAAATGTGTCACTGTATTGTTTTATTATTATCTACTTGTTTTTATTTACTGCCTACGTGATGAATCATTCATTTCAACTGAAATTTTTAGAATTTGCCAAATTTTTTCACAATGTTTCAAATAAAAACAACTTTTTGGAAATCGTTTTTATTTTTAAATACCTACAGTACCAATACATATAGGATAGCCAAAAAGTTTGGCATTAAGGTATTTATGAAATTGTAGGGTGATAAATAGATTTTTTTTTTTTTGATTCACTTTATTTTAATATCACTTTGTAATCTCTTGACATAAATTGTGTATTATCATTCAAGCAAATGCAACGCAAATGAACTTTTAACCTAAGTGCTTGCTTGTTATACAGGGTGTACCATTAAAAACTCCCAGGCCGGATATTTTGGTAAGAAACAGAGATATTTTAATTCTATAAAAGCCAGTTCACAGAGCACTAAGAGAGCTTCAGTTTTAAATATAAATTGATTTTAGATAGATCAGTATGTAGATGGCGCTGCGCTCAATAATTGTTATATAAGAAAAATATTGAACGCAGCGCCATCTACATATTGACCTATTTAAAATTAATTTATACCTAAAATTGAAGCTCTCTTAGTGCTCTATGAACTGGCTGTTACAGAATTAAAATATCTTTATTACTTACCAAAATATCAGGCCTGGCTGTTTTTATTGGTACATACAAAATATTGGTACATACCTGTATAGTAAAATATCAGGAGCATGTTTGGACTTGAACTTGATCAAGATTTCGTTCGTGTTAAATCGCGTATATGCGTCAAATACACCCCAACGGGGCGGTATCGACCACTTTAGGAATCCCTGCACTAGAATATTCTAATAATAATAATAATAATAATAATAATAATAAAAGGTCTTTATTTTCCTTTCAAGTTACATAACTATTTACAAATAGTAAAAAAAAGCAATCATAACGAAACAAAAAAAGAAAAATGCCGAAGATCAGGTGACAATGATTTCAATGAAATCATCGCCATTGTTTTTGATCTTAAGCAATAGGAACAAGGACTAAAACTAAAATAAATTATAATTACTATAAAACATGTTCAAGAAATATTACAGAATTATTCATTAAAGGACGTTTCTAAGAAACATTATCAAAGGAAATTCTAAAAAAAAGAAAAACAATAAAATAGAACATTATGAAGGGACATTATCACGGAACATAATCTGTGAACAATATCAAAAGGCATTTTTCAAAATTCATCAAATAGTATTATCAAGAATCCCCTAAATAACATTATCAAAAAAATAAACAGTAAAATTATCAACAATTATCAACATTTCTACCATTTATTAGACAGGCGTCTCTGGCAATTTATAGAATATACTTCTATAAAGGGTCTAGGATTCATATCGGCTATCTGTGAGCATAGGCGTCCCTATAGTTGGGTAAAATATTGCCTTAATGAAATATTCTTGATTTTAAGGATAAGTGGGGTCGTAAAAAGAATCAAACAGGGCAGTGAGACCCAAAGGATCAGAGCATAACTAGATAGGTCGGAAATGGCTTAAATTTCTTTTTCTCCTGGGCTCGTCTGACTATGTCTCCGAATAACAGTGAAGCCTATTGGCTTATTGTGTTTTACCCCATGTTAGTTCCTAGCAACCACTCTGTCACCTTTGTACCTTGTACAGATCCTTATGTGAGTGGGTTCTATACATTGTTGGATCAACCTGGGGTTGTCCAAAAAGTACCTGTCTTTTGCGATCTAGAGCTTCTCATTCGCACAGTATGTGTTTGGCCGTTTCTGGTTTCTTGTGACATAGTCGGCACATGAGTTCCCCATTATACATGTCAATTTTGTTCAAGTGCCCCTTTACTGGGGCGTGCCCAGTCATGAACCCTGTTATCACTTTCAACTGGTTCCTATTCATAAAGAGTAGTTCTTCAGTTCTTTTGGGACATGGTCTGCCTATGAAGTCTTCCATGTGCCTGTTTTAGGGTGCTTCCCCAATAGTTAATATGTTGTTTCCGAATCCAGTCGTTTATGAAACCCCGGACTGTACTTTTTGGTACTCCTGGGTTTGTGTCTGGTTCCAGTGTTTCTTCTGACCCTCTTTTTGCAAGTTCGTCAGTCTTTTCGTTGCCTTCGATCCCTTGGTAACCTGGCACCCAAAATAGTTTGATTATATTTCAGTCTGCCAGTGTTTTTAGTTCTTCGATGCATTCCCATATCAGTCTCTACGTAACTTTTTGACTCGATATGGCCTTAAGCGTCGCTTGGTAGTCTGACATTATTAGAATATGCTGATTTTCGACAGCTCTTTCATTGTTCGTTTTTGCACATTGCAAAATTGCGTATACCTCGGCCTGAAATACCGAGGAATGTATTCCTAGAGCATAGCTATGGTTAGTGTCCGGGTTTTTGGAGAATACTCCCGCCCCAGTGCCTTTCGCAGTCTTAGACCAGTTTGTATACCAGGTATATTCCTGTCGTCCGCTCTTTCCTGTATTAAAACCTCAAATGGAGTATTAAAAGAGTACCTCTTGGTTATGTGGTCTGATCTCATGTCTAGCACGTCTCCTGTCACTAACCTTGAGATACTCATGTAACCTGGCCTAATGACAAGATTTCCCAGTGTATGCCTTAATCTGTAAGCACCTAATCTTGCCTCCCCTTGTATCACATAGTGAAGAGGTGGGAGTCCTATTAGTGCTTCCATTGCAGCTGTGGGGGTTGTTTTCATTGCCCCCGTTATTCCGAGGCAGGCAAGTCTTTGTACCTTGCTTAGCCTCATTATTTTTCTTTGCTGTGTCTTTGGCCACCACACCAAAGCTGCGTATGTTATTATCGGTCTCGCCACCATGTTATAAAGCCAATATACTATGTCCTTTTTTCCAAAGGATCGCCTTGCTATAATTAACGAGGTTTCCGCTCTCCTTGTGTTTTTTCCTAGATGCTGGTTCCAGGTAAGTTTCGAGTCAATCATAACCCCGAGATTTTTTACCTCCCCCTTAAGCTGGATGCTTCCACCTCTTAGGTTTAGAGGCCCCAGTCCCTCCAATTTCCTCCTGCGGGTGAATGCAATTATGTCAGATTTGTTTGGGCTAATGTTTAGTCCTTCCCCCTCTGTCCATTTTGTTTCCATATTTAGAGCCTCTTCATTTGATCTATTACTATAGTGTTGTATTTTCCCTGTGCCGTGATAACTAGATCTTTGGCATATCCCAGGGTTGTATGTCCCTTATATTTGAGAGCCCTAAGCAGCCTGTCCACTACAAGGTTCCACAGGAGTGGAGACAGCACTCCACCCTGTGGACATCCTCTCGCTACCCGTGCCGCTATTGTCCCTCCCATAAGGGTTGTGTGTATAGTTCTCTCTCTTAACATAGAGTCGATCCAGGACACGCATGTGTCCTCGATTCCTCTGTGTTTGAGAGATCTAATGATCGATTCAACAGAGGTATTGTCAAATGCACCCTCGATATCCAAGCATGCTCCTTGTTTTCCAATGTGTTCTCCACCCCTTTTATTAATTCATGGAGAGCTGTTTCAGTTGATTTCCCTGCACTATAGGCATATTGGTCTTGGTATATTGGCCTCTGAACCAATATCCTGTCTCTAATATGTCTATCTAGCAGTTTTTCCAAAGTCTTAAGTAAAAAGGACATAAGACTTCTTGGTCTTAGGGACTTTGCCGTTTCCTATCCTATTTTCCCAGGTTTTGGTATAAAAGTTACCCTAATATTTCTCCAAGCTTATAAAACGACCTTGCTACGATGTTAGATTCGTCAAGTGAAGATGAGAGTCAAGAAATACCAGAAAATGGTAGCCCTGAAGCTATACTTAAAAAGGAATTACTTTCTTACCGCACTAAAAAAGAGAGTCAATGCTGATGAAAATCCTCTTAAATGGTGGAGTGTTCATCGAGAGGAATTCAAGATATTATCACCGATAGCACGAAGATTTTTATCCACTCCACCAGGCAGTGTTCCTAGCGAACAATTATTTAGTAGCGCGGGTTTAATTTACGAACCTCTGCGTAACCGCCTTGAATCAGAAAAGGTGGCAATATTACTCGTTATTAAGTACAATATTCCTATTTTTGACTTCACTTACTAATATGAAAATTAGTAAGTGAAGTTAAAAAAAATAGGAGCATTATACATAGAATACATACATTACATACATAACATAATACTAATTTTCATTAATAAAAATGTTAATAAATACTTTATCATTGTTTTAATTCTTCATTCGTTTTCGTATAAAAATATTGTAAAAGTAAAATTAATTGTTTTTTCCACATTTTGCTTTTGAAAATTCAGAAATAAATTTCCAAATGCTTCCTTATGAAATGTATGCCTAAGTTGGAAACATGCCATGATCTGTAATCGAACCAACCAAACTACTTTGCCTACTCTACTATCAGGAGGACAAACATCCTTAGTTTGAGTCATCAATTTGGTATGCATGATTAACTCTTTTCCAAATTTTTCAATACCCTTGTACTCGGCATCATTGACGGAAATTCTTTATATATTTATTTATTTTTTCTCAGGAATGTTTGACAGACACAACAGAGGACAAGTAAGTTTCGAAGACTTTGGTGCTCTGTGGAAATACGTAACAGACTGGCAGAACTGCTTCAGATCGTTCGATAGAGACAATTCCGGCAATATCGATAAAGAAGAATTAAAAACGGCTTTAGTATCATTCGGATATAGAATTTCTGATAATCTTATTAATATACTCGTAAGAAAATTTGATAGGCACGGAAACGGGACGATACTTTTCGATGATTTTATTCAATGCTGTATCGCATTGTATGTAAGTAAAAAAATATATTTAGAAATTAACGAAGATGCTTATGATTATTATTCTTTTACAGACTCTTACTTCATCATTCAGACAATTTGATACGGACCAAGATGGATACATAACTATTCACTATGAACAGTTTTTAACTATGGTATTCAGCTTGAAAGTTTAATGACCTTTCAGTAAAATAAATGTGCTACAATAATTATATTAAACTCAAAATGTTCTTTCTTGAAGCATGTTTAATGTGGAATAACTTTTTCAATAGTTAGTATTTCCATGTATACATTTTTCTGATAAATATTTCTGAAGAAAGAGATTGGATAACGAATCAGAAGTTACTACCTCAGTATTTGTTTTCAAAAGTTTTTTGTTTATGTAGATTGATGTCTAAGTTAATAAATTCTTGTGTCAAATTTTGTAAATCATATAAAATTATTTAATATGAAATATTTGTGTCAAAAAAATGGTAAGTAGCATTTATGAGTCTGTGATTTGTTGATTCTCTGCTAATAATCTTATTTTGATAAATATTCTCGCTAATCTTTGACAAAATAAAGGATGGAGATTGGTCATTGTATGAATATTTTTATTATATTTCCTTATATCAGCAAATAATTTATTGTTAATTTTCCCATTTTGATAGAATAGAGATGAATATATTAGAAATGTAAATCGCTCAATATTAATCTAATAGGAAGATTGTTTATTTTTTCTCTTAGCTTTTTCACTTAAAGTACATTTTTTTTGACAAATATTTTCTAGTAATGTTTAATATTTATTAAGTCCAGTTCAGTAGAGACTGTAAAAGTTGTGTAATGACATAATTCTATTGTAAATATCCTGTTTATTATTGAATTTTAAATTTTGGTTAAGGAATAAGTGTTCTAAAGATAAATGTGAACTTTTATATTAATGTTAATTAGTGTGTATAATTATTTCCATCTTTTATAATACATATTTTTGTAATCTTTAAGCTTTTATTATCGATAAATGTTTAAAACTATATTATGGAGTTTTATTTTTTGTATGTTTATTTTGACAGGATAGACTTATTAGTGGTATACAGAAATAAAAATTAGAATTGTATACACAAGTTAAATTTAAACAAAATAATAATATTAAAATTATAATAAAAATAACATATGTATTTTTTAGATTAAAAATCTAACGTGTCCAACACATGACTTTCCTATCACGTTAATTACAGCCTTTTTTTATAATATATTCATTGCCAACGAAAGTACTGAAAAATTAAAATTTTACACTTTTTCCTAAATCTTTCCATTACCGTCCATTTTAGAGAAGCATTTATAGAACAAAAATTATAGAGAATAATATTACAAGCAATTTTTATTTAAAGAATTTTCTTCTCCGAGCGCAAACAACATATTCCATAAAGTAGAAAAACGACCCCCTATAAAATACCCCCAAGATGTTCCAACTATGCTGAAAATTTAATCAGTTCACCGCAGGATGCATTAAAGCTTAATTTTAAAATTTGATAATTTTCTCTTTATCCATTTTTGTATTATAACCAAAATTCGAAATTTACACTTTTTCATAAATATCTCGAATACGGTCCATTTTAAAGAAATTATATTTAGGACATGAATTATAGAGAATGACATCACAAAAACTTTTATTTGAACAATTTTGTGAAAAAATACAAATTTTGCACTTTTTTGTCGAAATTTCTCGAATACGGCCCATTTTATAAAAATATGTATGAGACAAAAATTATAGAGAATACTATTACAAGCAACTTTGATTTGAAGAATTTTCCTCTCCAAGCGCAAACAAAAGATAAATTTCATAAAGTAAAAAAGACCCCCTATAAAATACCCCCGAGATGTTCCGACTATGCCCAAAATTTAATCAGTTCACCGCAGGATGCATTAAAGCTTAATTTTCTTTTTTTTCTTCTTCTTTTTATCCCTTCTTGAATTCGCGGGGCTCTAATATTACATGTACAAACCCAATGATCAGAAAAGATAAGTTATCCCATGAGAATTTGACCCAAAAACCTCCATAATCCATATTTCTTTTCACGAAGTAATAATCATTAAAACAGTTAACGCGCTGATCTTAAGTAATTTTGGACATGATTTCGACACAAAATTCCGGGAATTTTTCAAGGCATGTAATAAATCGACCAGCCCTTTTTTATCAACACAAAAAGTCATTAAAACGAGTATAAGTACCCGTTCACGAGAAACTCGTTATTCATTATTTTAAATCCAGTCTAATTCAGTAGCTTTTCAAATTTAGTTATATTTAAAATTCAGTATTCAGTACCTTTCCTAAACCGACGGCGTTCCTACCCTACCTCCTATCGATATTCCTACGTCGTGACGTTCTATGTTCCGACGATCTATCTCCCGAACGTTGTCACGTCCCGAAGCTCAACGTACCGCCGCCCTACTCCCTTACCTTTCTTCGTCTCAGCGTTCTCCGGCCTGACGTCCTCTCTCCTATCCGACGCTATACGTCCCAATAACTTTCTCCTATACGACGCTCTGCATCCTGACGCCCTCTCTACGTACCGCCGCTTAACGTCCCGATTCTTGTAAATCTCTATGTTCAATATTTCCAAATCAGCAACACTTCCATGTATCAACAACAATATAAAAACGTCAGAAATAGATGGTGAGGCAATAACTTAAAAGAGGTTTATTATTATATTATTCATTATTATAGAAATGTATTATTTATTAACGTCACATTTGGGCCGTAAAATTATTTAAAAATCGTGTCTACCGAAATGCCGATACACCCTCACGAATAGCTAATAAATTAACAGCTCAGCTGACTGGGGTAAATGATAATTTGGGCGGCTAGACTCACATTTTACACATGTCATGCTTGATGTTACTGCAGGGTTGGAAAAAAACCTCTTTAACATATTTCAAACCTCATAAATCCAGAATTATTCTGGATTTATGAGGTTTGAAACATGTAATAGAGGTTTTTTTTTCTACAAGTTGGCATGAAAATGTGAATTTTGCAAAAATGGCGTTACGACCCAGACAGCACACCAAATCCTTTGGATATCTACTGGACATCCCAATATCCACTGAATAATGTCCAGTCCATGGTGGATATCTATTTTATATCCAAGAGATGTAATTTATAGACATGCAAATGTCCATAAATAATAATAGTACATTTTTAAAAAATTACGCCATTGTGCCGTTCAGTACCGTTTAGATATTTAAAATTAATTTTTTTAAGGTGTATTCAATATCCCATGGACATCCACTAAATATATCAAAGTCTAGGCGCGAACGCAAACCATGGTGGATATCCACTAGATGTAATTTTTAATTTTACTTACTAAGTATAGATGGCGATACCACTTTCGCTCGTTGAATATCTACTTATGCTCAACCCGCCGTAACTGAGTTCGATCGAAATTGGTATCGCAATCCATTAGAGACTGGAGTCGAGAATTTCCATTTATTGCTGAAGAGTCCTAATAAGGATGACTTTCTCCATAGTGCGCAAAATCAAAGGCAGTGTTGAAAATATTTTTTATCTCTACTATTTTCTTTCGACGTTATTCAATAATCATTAGTTACTTATGAACCTCTACTAAAAATACCCATAAAATATTTTGCTGAATATCCGAATATCTTCTATATCCTGGGATATAGACAGACATGGATATCCATATTAGATCCACTGGATATATTGGATATCTACAAAATATATTATGTGGATATATCTGGGATTTCTTGTATTGTCTGGAAGATACCCATTAGATATTTTGCTGGATATCCATAGGATATCTTCTATATTCTGGATATAGACGGACATTTGGATATTCATATTAGATATTCTGTGGATATCTCTGGGATTTGGTGTGTTGTCTGGGGAGGTTTGCTAATTATGGTAACGAAATGCTCCAAGCAAAGAAACATTTACGAATATTATAATCTAATCATTAAGATCAATTAGCAATTTTATTTTTACCTAACTTATCTAGGGATGTAAAACTTCATAAACTATATAGTGTAGGGGAGAGCGGGGCACAGTGGCCATTTTTTTTTAAATTGATAAATAGATGTATAATTATCAAACAAACAATTCAAAATTTTACACAGGGCCTATTGGAACATAAGACTTATTTATTGCAGCAAGTATTTATTTCTTACATGCAAAAACTGGTCACTGTACCCCACAATCAGTGGTACAGTGAACATAGTCGTAGGGTACAGGGGTCACACCTATTATATACACTGTAACAAAATGTAGATCAAATAAAACAACAAAACAGCTGGTTCGTTGTAATATAAAAACATAGGTATTATGCTACATTAAAAGAACTAAGATCGACTGGAAACTTGGAAAGCAATTGTCACGTAATACCCGACGGCTGTCAAATTACTCCGACGTAAATACAGTTTAAATACAGTGTATTCACTGTGCCCCCTGTCCACTGTGCCCCGCTCTCCCTTTAGACTCTAATTATTTGGTTACACTACCATTAGCGTAAAATACTTAACCGCACTGTACTCTGTTTTAATCTAACATCATTAAACTAACTCAAAAGACCTGGTTCTCTTGAGTCTTCTTATTAGATTGGCATTGTTGGGGAGTTGGATAATCTCAAAGGTTTCCATGTTGGAGCAGTCGTTGTTGGTGACTACTTGCAAATTTTTGTATTGTTTTTCAAGTCTCCACTTTAGTTCCTATGAAGATCAGTATTACGGCAGTACCAGGATGCATTAACGACGTTTCTAAATACTTTATTCTGGAAATAACGCTCAATAATTTGAATGATACTTTTACTGGTACAGCTCCAAAGCTGGCAAATTGCTTCATTTCCACCAATTCCTTTAAATACAGTAATCTGAAACAAAATATAGGTGTAAGTAAAAAAGATTTATACAAATTATTTGATTAACAATAGTTTTATTAATATTGTTTTAAATTAACTATAATAAAACAATACTCATGTCTAAACAAAACATGAAGATTTACCCAAGCAAGCATTATTTATGTAGTTCTTACCTTAATTTCTGCTTTTCATATAAACAAGTTCACAACGCATGAATAACAAAAACCAACAACTCAAATCTATAATTATTTAGAATATAGGCTTGTTTCTAGCTGGTAGCTGGACATATGATGAAATAAAATAACTACATATATCCCATTTTCTTCTTACAAATCAGAAATTCTTCATTAATTGTTGGCCTTTTATAACATAACTCGTTTAGTAACTTTTTGTGTAACATGTATACCATGTTTCAGAAACATTTTCAGTGAAATATTTAACTAAAATATTCCAGAAATATTTTAGAAACTTTTGCTTGAAATATTACATGTTTAAAACGTTTGAAATATTTCTGAAACACTTTCTGAAGTAATGTGTGCTGTATGGGATAACATACCCATTTGAGACTTTCGCTTGTAACTCCCATGATTTCTTATATGGAGATTCATTTCTGACACCGTCGTGTCAACATCGAAATAGCGATCTGAGTTTTCACAAAAATCTCAAATAAGATCAATTATCGAAAAACGCATTTCATCTTGAAATGATTAGATACACCTAATATAGCAACAATAGTGAAATACTTAGCATTATAAATAAAATAAAAATTATAATTTGTCAATTTATTTTCATTTTATCAAATTTTGAGAGTAATTTTTATTATTAGCAGTTTTACACCATTAAGTAATTAAAACTAGCTAGTCATAAATTGTCAAGAGTAATATACCTACCACAAGAGGTGAGAATTTTGTTGTTTCTTTGAAAATTAACAGTAAATTTCACGAAACAAAAACCCTCCGTAAAATACCACGAACCGTTAGTCGAGTAATATTCTGATGTAAAAACTATCGTATCGCCCTTGTATAGACGAAAAGTCGGTAATGCTATGTGCAATACCTGTAATGTTAAAAATTCTAATGATCAACCAGACGATCTATCCTCGTATCACAGACAAACAACCGCTTCTCTATCTCCCTTTCTCTTACGATCAAAGTACGGGTACACTTCTGCTATTGATGATAAATTTAATACATAATTGTTGAGTTCCGTTGGTTGGAGGTTAAAGAGAATGATATTTTGATATTTAACGCATGCGTTTGTATATCGGTTTCAGTTTCCGCGGTGAGTTTTAGTACGAAAAGTGTGGTTAGGTTAGGTAAGAGTGGGCCCAAAAATATCCAAAATTTCTAGAAATTGCTCGTTTTCACCGTCTTGCAAACAGCACCAACCAGCACCGTTGTTCTAGTTTCCAGCTTTTCACGCACAGATCACCCAAAATGTATCACCAGTGCACCCCAGGACATATCAACATGGTATATACATTTTATTTTTGGATTTTTCATTCATAAATATCATCCGGTAGTCGTGAACCAGCCTTGACCTTTTTAGTGAATCCTATATTTAATTGCTACACATTTATATACCTAATTTAAAGTAAATAGATGTATGGAATCAAATATTTTAATAAAATTTTAAAAAGATTTAACCTAAGTAAATTTTTAGTTGATGATTCCAGTATTTCCATAAATAGAAATGACCCAACTTGTATTTAATATTTATGATAAATTTATCACTAGATATTAAACAAGGCCACCAACTACCAACTGTTTCATTTAAGCATTTATGTATGGATGAAGGGATTACTAACATTTAGAATAATAATAATATTACTGACAGCTACGATGTTATCTGTTAAAAACTAACATGCCTAGTTTTAAAATCATATGTTTTTATTGCAAATAGATAAAGGAGATAGTAACTTAATAAAGAATTAGCAATATCTTATATAGTTCCTTTATCTATTTGTTATTATTATTGCAGTTTATTTAATTTAATATAATTGATCACAATAATCATTTTCCTGAAGTAGCTAATTAGTAAATAAATATACGAGGGTGTGATGAATAATTTCGAGTACAAGCTTGGGCTCTTTAGAGGGAAATTCTTTTATTTTTCAAAGTCTTCTTGTCCCAAAATAAACTTCGGCCAACGAAATTTAATTTAAGGCCCTATTTTTCGAGCTCTTTAAAATAAGCGTTTGTGCTGTCAATAACTTCCAAATCAGACACATATTTCTTGCCAGCGTCATGAAAGAATCAAATCTGGTGAGAAGGATGAATAGGGATGTAATTCAAAGTCCACTTTTTTAATTTTAGCCATCGCAATAATGAACTTGTAATACGGCGCATTGTTCTGATGGAACATAAATTTTTGTCAATAATCCAGGCATTTTCTGTAGAATTTTCTGTTACAGCTGATCAAGCAAATTAGCATAATATTTATTGTTTTGCCCTTTTTAAGTTTATTAATTAAAATAATGTTTGCATCCCAAAATAACGGCGACATAACCGATGGAACCGTTTTCGTCTTTTTTTGGGCTGGTTCACCTTTCTCTGTCCATTGTCTTGAGTGCTGTTTGGTCTAGAGATGGTAGATATTTCATGTCACATTGTTTTTGTAACTGATATAATTTTGTCACAGTTCGTGATTCGTGATTTTTCGTGACAAGACAACAAGTTTACTACAGGAAAATCCATAAAAAGATATTCCGAGTTAAATTATAAAATGGAAGTCATGCCCTTATACCCTTATTATGTAAGTGATGCTATTTTATGCTTCAAGCACAAGGGATAAACTACCACTTTGAAAGTCAATAATGTCACTTATCTTATGTCATTACTAACAGTTGTATTTTTAATTTGTTTTGAATTAGTAGTTGTATTTCGACAAAATAGACTAGGAAGAAAGATGGTTTGAGATTCGATAGAATAGTACTACACATATTTTCATTTGTATGTAGTAGAAAACTTTTGCTTATTTGCTGTCACTTTTGTCACGAAATCACGGCTTAACATCACGGAAACAAGTATCAGTGAAATTTCAAAATCACGATATAGCCCATCTCTAGTTTGATCTCGAGTGTGTAGTGGTGAACCCAAAGTCTCGAAAATAGTTATAAATCTACGCAAAAACTCTTTTGGATGCGACGAGCAGTCGCTGCATCTATCTTGCAGACAGATTTCTCGTGTCCAAAATTTTGCATAATATGTGATGTGTTCGCTCTTTTGAAATCTCCACACCCTCAAATATCTCCACTATCTTCAATCAAAACAATGTTTCCGTCGTAGCCGTTTTTGGCCTATTTGGGCATTTCTTAGTGCTTGTTAGACAACAAAAACAACAAATCTGCAACTCATGTTTTGACTGTAGACAATGATGGAAGAGGCTCGCTGAAAGTTGAATTCAGCGCAGCTCTAATTTCCCCTGGTACTTAAACTAAATATTTAATGACAGCTCTACTTTTTTCTCTATTCAAAAACTTAAACTTGATTAATATGGGCTATCAAATACAAATCACTGGACGCAAAGTTACAATACAATATTTTACAGAAAAACAAATGACATACGACATTAAATAAAACAAAAACATTATCAAAATCATAGCCCACCATTGGTCAGGCTGAAAAGTATTTTTCTCCCCCTTCGTACACACAATCTAAACCAAAGTCTTGTCATATTTGAGAATATAATATGATCTTCTTCACATAATTATAAAATGGAGAATCTAGTGACGCCTCGGTAACGTTATTAAGCTGCAGGACTTTGACGAGCTGAGAGGCTCGCTATCCTTAGACACATCTCAAAGACTTGTCAACCAGCAGGCTTTTGACGAGTTTAGAGGCAGCTCTTATTTACCCCTGGAATATCTCTATGGTGCTAGCCCCTGACGCCACTTCCAGAAATGGGGCATCTAGTGATGCTTCAGCGACGTTATTAGACTGCAGGACTCTGACGAGCTAAGAGGCTGGCTATCCCTAGACACCTTTCAGCGACTTGTCAACCAGCAGGCTTTTGACAAGCTTAGAGGTAGGTCCTATTTACCCCTGGAAGATCGCTCTATGGTACTAGCCCCTGAGGTAGAAGCCCACCAAATGGCCACTTCCAGAAATGGGCGTCTAGTGATGCTTCAGCGACGTTATTAGCCTGCAGGACTCTGACTAGCTGAGAGGCTAGTTATCTCTAGACACATCTCGGTGACTTTGTCAACCAGCAGGCTTTTGACGAGCTTAGAGGCAGGTCCTATTTGCCCCTGGAAGATATCCATGTGGTAGGGCCTCCTGAGATAGATGCCCACCAGATGAGATGCCCATACTTCCAAAAATGGGACATCTAATTAATGATGCTTCGGCGACGTTATTAGCCTGCAGGTAGAGTTGCCACCTTTTTTAAAAGTAAATAAAGGACTAACGGTGACGACAGGGGAACCGGAAACGGAGGATTTTTGGCAAGCTTCTAAAAAAAAAAGAGTTATCAGCTTATATTTTTTTAAATAAACCCCGGGTCCCTCTGCTACCAGTTTATTTTTAAGGACATGTGCTATCAAAGAGGACATGTGTCGTAAAAAAGGACATTTTAACCTTCAAAAAGTCACAAGGATAATTTGTTTGAAAAAATGACTGTCCTTTGCTGGCAACCCTACCTACTTGACAAGCTGAGAGGCTAATTATCCCTAGACAATTCTCGGTGACTTGTTAACCAGCAGGCTTTTGACGAGTTTTGAGAAGCAGGTCCTATAAGCCCATGGAGGATTGCTCTGAGATGCGGGGTGGTAGGAGCCCACCAAATGGCTTCTTTCAGTGACGCCTCAGCGGCGTTATTACCCACAAGACTCTGACGAACCGAGGCTAGCTATCTCTAGACACCTCTCGGCGACTTGTCAGCCAGCAGGCTTTTAATAAGCTAAGAGGTAGGTCCTATTTGCTACGGAAGGATGCCTAGTGCTTGTCAAAGTCGCCCATAATTGATTCTTCGTTCAACTGCATAAATTTTAATACACTGTTTAAGATTCCATTTGTAAAATTTAATTTCTTAGCCCATCGCCTTAGAAGATAAATCTTAATACAGATAAATTTTACATACAGAAATGCTTTTTTTGCTGTAATATTGCAAGGTAGAAGCAGATGCAGCTTTTTCAAATGTCCATTCAACACGTTTTTTTTAATATGGTTTTTAGTAAATACATTTCTCTTGGCCTCTAGCTCTTTGTTCTGTTTCAATAGTTTCTGATGTTTTTTTATAAAAATTTAAGTGCTTTACTTGTGTGAACATATTGGCATTTTCTTTTTTATATTTTTAAAATAATCTTTAAGCTTATTATATTTTATTTGCTCCCAGTTAACACTTTCAAAGACACTGTTTTCGTTTCAATTGTACTGCTTTCATTAACCTCTACATATGTGGAAATTTTAGTATATTGTTTTAAACAGTCATATTCCCTATTTTTCTTTTCTCTTGTGAAGATTCGACTTTCCCGTTATTACTTTTTTAAAATTCACTTTCATTATTTCCAAGATAGCAAAGTAGGGACTGTCGTTTTCTAGAATCGCTTCCTCACTGGCAAATCCAATTACACAATAGTTTATTATAAAGCTCTCTTTCATGGACAGAGCAAATCTGGCTTGTGAGATTTTATTTATCGGCTCTACGTCATCTCCGAATCTACTCTTGTTTTATTTCGTGTTAAACAAAATCTTTCCCCAATGGAAAATTATGATACATTTTATCTGGGTTATCTAATTTTGTTTTCACACGGCTGTTGTCACAATTACTGAATACCATCTGTCTGGCATATTCGAACCCTAAAAAAATAATACTATAATTACTTAAAAATAATTTTTGTCATTGTAGAACTTACCTCAAATAAAACTATGTTGATTTACCAAAATACTTTTTATAAAAACACTTTAAAAAAAGTCCAGACAATTAAAAAGCTTCTAAAACAATTCAAAAAATACCAAAAACCATAAAATACTAACGTATGAACAACACAAGAATTTATAAATCTTGTTTGGCAGATACGATGCTCGAAGGTAATATGTGAAACGTACATACTAGATGAAATTGTCCAATCCTGGATTTTCTCTTACTATGCGGAGAATGGTCGCACTACGCACCTTTCTGTGTGCCTTTTAAAAGGCCATTTTGATGCCTTATTACGTGTTGCCTACATCTTGTCGCAATATTTTTAATATTTTGCTTGCTGCTGTCAGTATCAGTGAATATTATTTTTGGAGTCACAGTTTATTGCTAAAAAATCAGTTGGCTCACTCGGACCAGTTGAAAGTTCCAAAATAACATCCACTCCAGGGATACAAATTCAGGATACGCAGAAGACTGCTGTTTTATTATAGGCGGTTGTCATATATTGTATTATCCGAATTTCACAGTGTATAAACTGAAACATTGAGATCAAAAGTGTCGACGTAAAGGCATCAAAATGGCCGCACCCTAATAGGCGGTTGTCATATATTGTATTATCCGAATTTCACAGTGTATAAACTGAAACATTGAGATCAAAAGTGTCGACGTAAAGGCATCAAAATGGCCGCACCCTATGTTAGGCGTGCCGGACCTCTTTTGCACAGTATAAGAGAGTCAAGTCACTTTCTGCTCAAAATAATAGAGTGTATCCATAGCTTAAAATGCACACAATGTTGTCATTATTTGAAACAAATCAATTTTTGGGCGGCATGAATATTGATACCTATTTAGAGAATGTAAATCTACAATGTAAATGGGAAAAAACTTTTTTAGAGTGTAGCAATAAATTTTTAGATTAAAATATCTAACAATTTCTGGGTGTGGAAATACACACGACACGAAAGCACCCTTTGTGGGTGCGTCGATTCATATTGCCACATTATTCGGTAGTATAATGCTGTTTGCATAAACAATTTAAAATTTAGATTGTTTTCATGCCATTAATAATTATCAAATTGGTACTTAATAAGATAGTAACTCTTCTTTATCGTCAAATACCTAAGAAATTCCATTTTCTTACAACAGTAATATTTTATCTACAATGTTTCCGTTGTCTGTGGTATGTTACAGTTTAGTGAAGGTACGTATTTTAAGTCATCGGTAAACAAATTACTAAACAATTAATTATGATAACTAATTGTGTTTTTTCGTGATATTTCGCCAGTTTTGTAGAGAGAATATTGAAAACCTTATAAAGTACATTTACTATGAAATATATAAGTAGTGAAAAGTTAATATTTACAAAGGAGTTGTAAAAAATTATAAATTTATTAGACTAGATATATTGTAAGTAGCTCTATGCTTTTATTTATATCTGTTTAAATTCTTACGCTTCTTTCTATACTATTTGTTATAATTTATTAACAAATCTGCTTTCTTGGACAATACGCTCCTAAATACATTTTGTCACATAATACAGATGTGCGTTCGCCATGTTGATTTTTAATTTTACGTGTCAAGATATTATATATATATAGCTTCTTCTGATTGTCGGCGTCGAATATATCGTACTTAATGTATTTAATAATCTTCGAAAAGACTTTGTTTCACTTTCTGTGGATGAAATAGTCACTAAATGTGAGACCTATACTGGAGTATCCAAGCGGACACTATATAACATTATTAAAAAAGATACATCTATTGGAGAAGTCTCGCATCCGAAAAATCCCCAGGGGGTCGATTCTCGACTCGTAGGAATTTTTTCCTATAGGAATTTTTGACATTTTTCTACACATCGGAAATTTATGACATTTGTCTACATGTAGGAAAGTGTCACAAATTCCTATAGGAAAAGGTTCCTACAAGTCGAGAATTGACCCCCAGGAAGAAGCAAGACCTTTATTGAAACTTGGGTAAAGAATTTTGTAATAAGAGAAATGGTATATTCTTTTTTCTCTCGAAATAAAATTCCTACACTTTAAAAATTACACTTAGAAATAGAAAATAGCCGCACTCTTCCAAATATATCATATTTACATCTTCAAAAAATATTATATGAATTAAATTTTCGTTACAAAAAACGTGGAGACATGATTATTTAAGGAAAATAATCGACTCGAGGAATCCGCATAAACAGTAGGGTGGTTCATCTTTTGCAATATACTTTTTTTTGCGACACGCCCTAGAATTGTTCCAAAAAATGAAAAAAATAGCCTTACAAAATATTTTGATTGAATTACTTGAAAGGGTGCCAACTTAACTCAGCAATCCTTAAAAATAAAATATTTTTCAAAAAAGTAACTTTATTTTTTTTTCTGGCAATTCTTATGGCTAATACAGTAATACATTTACTAGTATAACACAAAATATTAAAAAAATTACTATTCCATTGGCCACTTTAAGTAAAAACTGTTTTTGTTCTTCATCTTTTGTTAATAAGTGACAAAAATCAGTAATAAGTTTTATTCCTCGTTCATATGGGTGTCGTTACACAATTCTATAGGGAGAGGCAAAATTTTGAAAAAATTTAGGATGTTTATTTGTTGGAATACAAAAGAAATGAAACATAAAAGAGCAATACAAAATAACAAAGCTTTCTTTAATAAAGAAAATAACCCAACAAAAAAGACAAAATTAAAAATGTAAAAAAAAAACAAGAAACTAACTCACATTTTAAAAAACAAACAGAAGGTGTGATATAAAAAAAATATGAACAAGAAGACACAGCCATACATAATAATAAAAAATAAAATATTTATAGAAACACAGAAACATAAAAAATACTTTAGGAAAACGCAAATTTTAAATTAAAGCAAATAGACCGCAGCCACGTTTTAACCCGCTTTAGCAGTGTTGCCAACCGTAGGGAAATTTCCCGTATTTCATGTCTAAATAATTGATTTCTCACTGTGTATAAAATTTTGTATTTACATTTCATGTTTTAGTTATTAACACTCATGATGACAGATTTACGATTTATAAATTTAGTACAACTTGGCAACGCTGCGGATCAATTTTATTCCTGCATCAAAGTTGTTTCTGACTCTAGAGTCTAGACCAGCTGTTCTCAACCTTTTTTTCGTTCGGGCCACATAAATCTGTTTGTTATGCTACATGGGCCGCAATATTTTTCGGTGATAACTAGAGTTGTCACCTTTTTGAAATTTAAATAAAGGACAATGGGTGACGAACACTGAACCACAGTTTATTGCTAAAGAATCGGTTAGCTCACTCGGACTAGCGAGGTGACACTTTGGCGCCCACATGTGCGTATCGAAATGCAATAAAAAAGGATCATCAAAATTAAATTTCACACTAGTTACATTCAACTATGACACCTTTTAATTTAAGAAAATAACTTTAAAATGATTTTTTATTAATACGCAGCTGAAACAAATGTTCCAATAATAATAATTATTAAAATAGCGTGTTGTTAATAAAATATAATATAATTTATCGTAGTACGCCCGTGGGAAACGTGACGTAGAATGCTTGAAATTGACAGTTTGGCGTCCAAATTGACATGCGCACCGACAGTTTTTTTTTTTTCACCCATGTCGTCTTAGAAATTGGGAGTAGGTTTATGTCATATAACCATCCAGTCACATACTTTGATTACTATACGGGGAAAGAGAGAGGTCCGACACGCCCAACATAGGGCGCGGCCATTTTGAACCCTATGACACAGTTTATAGCTAAAGAATCAGATCGCTCACTCTGCGTCGGCACTTTTTATCTCAATGTTCCAGTTTATACACTGCGCAACTCAGATAATACAATATATGACAACCGTCTATAATAAAACAGCAGTCTTCTGCGTATCCTGAATTTGTATCCCTGGAGTGGATGTTATTTTGGAACTTTCAACTGGTCCGAGTGAGCTAACTGATTCTTTAGCAATAAACTGTGACTCCAAAAATAATATTGACTGACACTGACAGCAGCAAGCAAAATATCAGGTGCGTTTTAATCATCCGCTTCTGCTTCCGGAATTGTCGGTTCAGTCGTTCTAACCTGTCAGATTAAAACAAGAAAACCGACAATTCCGAAGCAGAAGCGGATGATTAAAACGCACCTATTAAAAATATTGCGCCAAGGTGTAGGCATCACGTAATAAGGGTTCAAAAAGGCAGAATTTTCTATCTCCTTTTAAAAGGCACTCAGAAAGCTGCGCAGTGCGACCATTCTCCGTATAGTAAAAGAAAATCAAAGTATGTGCATCCAGTTTAATATCAAGGTCAGTGGTGACGATAGGGATCCGGTTTAAATATGTTCTAAAAAAAAGGTCCTCATGTTGTTTTAGTTGTTTTAATAAGCTTTGAAAAGTCGCAATGACAATTTGTTTCAAAAAAGGACTGTAGGTCAACCATTTCAAATTAGTTGAGATCTCTAATACATAAAACACAAAACGTAATTGCAGAACAATAAAAATAGTATGATATTTATCGCTTAATGTTAATGTCTTCGCGCATTTCGCTTTAAAAACAAAAAGCAATAGTTTTAAAAAGCACCTTCCTAATAATAGTGTTTGGGGCTGCACAAAAAAGCTTGGAGAGCCGCACAAAAGAGCTTGGAGGGCCGCAGGTTGAGTATGGCTGATCTAGACGCTTGTTGAGTCAGTGCCAGTTGTGTAATTGTGTTAGTTTTGTAATTTTACCATATACAGCGTTATCAAACTGGGACACATACACATACTTTGATTTTTCTTTTACGGTACATAGTACAACCCTATTGAAATATCTGTAATGCATGTCTTACGCGTTGTCAGTATTGCCAGGCCCTGTCAACCGAAAATCGATAGAATTATCGATATTAATCGGTAGATCTCAGCAAAAAACGGTAGATTTCAAAAATCAAACGAAATTTGTAGAATACAAAGTTTTTTATACTAAAAAGTAACACAAAAATTCTAAAACACACATTAACTAACATTTTTCAAAAAGGAAAACTTAAAAATTATATCAGCAACTATCAGGCAAAACTATTGCCATATACTCTGATAGCCAAGCAGTTCTAAAGGCATTGCTCTCACCACAAATCAAATCACGACTGGTGAAAAATTGTTTAGAAGAGCTAAGTAGTCAAAATAAGGTGACCCTAGCCTGGGTTCCAGGCCATGAGGGATATCAGAGCAACGACGAATTAGCCCGTGAAGGCTCACATAAGGCCATGACAAATCCTTATGGTGGAGTTGCTAAGGCATTGTGCAAGGCATCCATTAAACAATGGATGCAAAAAGAGTCTCAGGAATGGTGGAACAACTATCCAAGAGTGAGACAGACCAAACAGTTCATCAATGAACCATCGGCCAAGTTCACGAAAGACCTACTGGATCAAAAGCGTCAAACCGTTAGGATAACCGTAGGCCTTCTTACTGGACACTGTCGCCTCAAAAGGCACATGAGTGTCATCAATCCAGCAGAAGAAGCAACTTTGTACAGGTTCTGTGAAGAAGAAGAGGAAACATAATTCCACGTCTTGTGCCAATGTGTAGGCCCGGCTGGAATGAGGTTACTAACATTGGGCGAAGAAAAGCCAAATGCATGCAACTACATGCGGGAGCCACTGTCAAAGCTACTAAGTCTAATAAAAAAGACCAGGCTAGACGACATACTCTAAAACAAACGAAGTCCCACAATAGATCTGAAAAAGTCGCGGTGGACAAGGACAAATAACGTCCAACTCCTAATCTAATCAAAATCTAATCATTTTTCAAAAAGGAAAACTTAAAAATTAAATTTAAATCGTGGAAAATAAAAAACAAAACCCATTAGATAATTCATATTTTTAAAAGAAAAAACTTAAATAATAATAAAGGGACATTTTTCACAAAATTTTATTATTAGAAAACTCTATAACTGCAAATTGTAAAACTATCGAATTAGGAATTTTCTTTTACTTTCTAAAATTTCTCTATTCATAACTTCGTTGCTTGTGATTCCCCGATCCCCGATTGCTAGTGTATTTTCCCCTATACTAAGTGCTGTCCCTTCGTGCCGCAGGTAGAATTAAAAGTCCAACGAGAATATAATATTAGGCAATTAGGATAGGCGTGTGTAGAGTGTGTTGCATAAAAGGACATCTCATCGTCAGAATTAAGTCCAAGTTCAACGCGTTGTCAATTACAAAAAATACAGCCCTGACCGATAATATTTTCAGATATTGTGTTTAAAAATGGGTTCAGAGTGCGGTAAAGAATGGTGGAAAGTCTATAGTTTGTTTTACTTTTGATGCATAATATTTTAATAAGTATTAAACAAATATTTAAAAGTTATGGATTTTTCACAATTTTTTATAGTATTTAAAAGCTAAAACGTAAAATACACTTTTTTGCGCTAATTATTTCAGAAAACTTGTGTTAAGATTTAACTATCGATGAGCTGACGCCAATTTGCAACCGTGCTAATTCGAGACATACGTTTTATTAAATTCATCGTGTTACTTATTTGTTGACATTAAGAGATATAAATTTAAAGTGACGTCTTGTATTACTTCGAATTAAAAATCGTTTTCTAACCTAAGAAAAGGGTTGAGTTGGGTCTTAAGAAAGTTTGTCAAAAAATACAAAATATATATAGTTAAGAATAGGTACTTTTTTGGAACAAAATGCAATGTTAAGTGAATGTTTGTATAATATAATCAAAGATTATTTAAAAAATTGGTAGATTGCCTAAAAAATCGGTATATCGGTAGATTTCTATAGATTAATATCAAAATCGGAAGATCTACCGATTAATCGGTAGCAATGGCATCACTGGGCGTTGTTGATTAAGTCGTAAAAGCCAGGGTGCAACTGCCTATCTGCGCTTCCTCCCCCCCCCCTTTCCCCAAACGACGCCCATGCTCGTTCAGCGGTATCGATAACTACTTTAATGTTTTAAACAATTTCAAACCCTTTCTTGAAATGATCCAATGTCGTCCATGTTAATGGATCAGTTTGTAAGAAGCTCATATTAATATTGCAGTGTTGTTAGCATTTTTATTAGGAGATATTATCAAAAAATGCCATACCCACGTTTTTAGGGTTTAAATACCATAAATGTTTTTGCATTTTGAAGAAAACTCAAAAACGGATAAAGAGAAACATACTTAATTTTATACTTAAGCTTTATTCCGGCCTGAGGTGAACAAATTAGATTTTGGGCAGAGTCGGGACATCTGGGGATAATTTATATTTTTTATATTTTATGGAATATATTTGTTATTTACGTTTGGAGAAGAAAATTCCTTGAATAAAAGTTACTTGTAATATTATTCTCTATAATTCTTATCCTATACATAATTTCTCTAAAATGGACCGTATTCGAGATATTTGAGAAACAGTGTAAATTTAGAATTTTTTAAGAAAACTCAAAAACGAATAAATAAAAAACCATCAAACTTTAAATATAGGCTTCAATCCATCCTGTGGTAAAATAATTAAATTTTTGGGCATAGTCGGAAAATCTGGGGGTACTTTTTTCTAATTTTTGTTATTCTCTATAATTTTATAATTTTTTTTATATAATTTTCTTAAAATGTTTCGGATAGGAAAGTCATGTGTTGGACACATCAGATTTTTTTCTAAAACTATCACCCTTGGAATTCTTCTGAACGATCTCCATAACTCGTATGGGCTTTCGAGTTTGGTAATGCAATGCTTCTTATATCTTGCTGGAATGGGCTTTATCACAAAAAACTAAATTACGGAATATTGCTCGAAATCCATTTTCTCGAAAAATATTTGCTCGAAAACATTTGCTCCAAAACATTTGCTCGAAAAAACAAATCCTCAAAAATGTATTTGCCCGAAAAAAAAATTATTCTCTCGCTTCAAAAAATGTATTCGTCACTATTAAAACAATATATTATTTTGGGGAAAACTAAAAAAAAAAACATAAATAACCTATTAAAAAAATAAAATTATAAAATAACCCCTTCAACATTGTATGTATTGTTAGAACGGTTCATATATTGAACATAATGTTTTCTATAATACATGCAACTATTTCATCGACCCCGGTACTAAAAGAACTAGTTTTAAGTTACCTTGAATAATTCTAAACATTCTTATAAATTTAACAAATGATCTAACAGACTTCATTCACGGCTCAAAATATACATAATACGGGTATTATATACACATCAACATTTAATTCCATATAAACGTATTCTGTCATTTTCAGATGAATACAAGTGATGGAAGATGACGATGATTTCTACGATACGATCTCAGTTAATTCGTCCGTGCCGGGTAGAAAACGTTTCAAAGACTACCTCAGTTTATCCAGGAATACCATTTACCGTTCGATCATGGATTTCGATGACGGTAACAACGTGGAAATGGCGAGTCTGGATCAGAATAAGGTGCCAATTAATAGAGATGTTAAAACATACGAACAGTGGAAAAATAGGGTATCGTTTTCTTTTTCCTTGTGAGTTTTGACCAATGCATGGAATCTCACGGCTTTACTTACACTTTCTTACCTTATTTCGACACTGTCTTTTTTTTAAATTTGTGTAGGTGGTTGGTTTTTTTTTTAAGGTTGGTTACAAAGTTTGATTACGTATTTTTAAAAATAACTAATAACTGATTTACATAGATAGGACGTATCGGCAACATGTTTTGACTATTATCTTTAATTACGTTAATTACCGGTAAATAGCTGGCTAGCCCATTTAGGAAATCGAGAATTGTACTTGAATAAAAATATTTATTACTTTTTTTGGTAAATTTATTTCAAAATTATTTTAATTAACTGGTAAATAATAATTACTTTGTTCTAAACAATATTTTTAAAATAATTAAAACTAAAGTATAAAACCCTTTATAGGCCAGTCAATGAAGACATCTTATTTTGAAAATTTTACATGAATTAGAAAAGTTTTCAAACTCGGCTAATTTAAATAACATTTTATTTTAAATTGCAACCATTCTCGAGGTCGGGAAATAGTAAATTTATAGAAAAATAGCGCTTTTGTTAATAATTTTGAGAAAAAATTGCAAATCGGGTGATAATGTTTTATTTAATAAATAACAGTACATGGCATTAATAATAAATATTTCGCATTAATACACATTTCATTTATTTATAGAAATAAATAATTAAGCATATTGTAACGTTTATTTATTAAAAACAGTTTAGTATTTAATTTATTTGCAACCATATTTACTAATTTATTTACTTAACATAAAATAAGTGTATATCACACTTATTATTCTAATTTACTAAAACAACCTATATATTAACACATCGATATCTTATATTCAACTGAACTCAAACGGCAAAATAATCTATATTTAAAAATATTACACTCCAGACAATTCCAGTCCTGTCTCGTAGACTTCTAGATACTTCTCGATCATTGAGATATACTGGGTCTTCAACAATACCGAAAACCCACGTGACCAAATCGTCATGACAGCGATTGGTGAAAATAAAAGTAAAAATCCCTAGATGTGAGCCAGTGCCGTAAGTATTTTATTACAAAATAGATATTCTTCTTTTTTTTTATGGTCTGCAACTGCGAGAACAAAATTCAGTTAGGTAACTGTTAGAATTACAACACAAAATCATAATATTAATTAGAGGTGCTTTACATTATTGTATTTTAATGTTAGAATTCGATATTTTAATTACACCGTTCATACCTGTTTTTTTTTACTAATTTATTGGGAATTTGCAACATGTTAATTTGCACATCTTCAACATCTTTTGTTATTACTTTGGGCCTTTTAGAGCTTCTTCCTTTTTTATAATTTTGACCCAATATTTGTTTGTGACGACAAAAAGGAATCACATTCCATTTATTCACCTGGAAAACGTTCCTTAAATTTTGAAATACAATTACGAATATAAAATAATTTTGTTCCAGTGTAACATTACCTGAAATAAATGATATACAGTCATTAACTTTTACGAGTTACAGTAAATAAATTTGTACTTACCAACAAAAAAGAATTAAACCACCAATAATCTCTAAAAATAACTAATTGCTCTATTAATATTAAATGAAAAATGGAATAAAGGTGTTTATAAAATGTAAACAAATATAATATAAATATTCTTAGTCCCCAAATGAACGCCAGTGACATTTCTGACAGGACTGACAGTTTAGTTTAGTTCCTTTTACGTCAAATCAGGCCCTTTCGATGGGTTTTTGATGGTTATCAGATCACGTGGGTTTCGGGTATTGTTGAAGACCTGGTATTAAATAATATGTATGACGATACTGATGGAGCAGTCATTATTTGTGAGAATAAATGCCATTTTTTTTAAATAACTTCATTTAAATATTATAAAACTATAACTATTTTCATTCTGCCAATCTTCAAATATAAAATTATTGACAAATAAATCAAAGTACGACTTTAAGTCGCCATTTTGGCATCGCTGAGTGCGTTCATCTGTTTGTTTATAGTGTTTGCCTCAGAGCAATTACTACATACTACTGAAAGAAACACATTTTAAGTAGGTAAATTTTTAGAGAGTTGATGGTACCTGAACATATCTAATCTAACGTATTCTCCCTTTTCAATATTAGGGTTTTTGTAGTTGACACGAAAATTTATATTTTATTGTAATGCGAGCTATTTCATTATTCAGTCATGCTCTATCCTCCAAGTAACTCTCTGTCTTATTTGACCTTTAAGGCTCAACTTATTCGATTATCATACATAATTAAACCCCTTAAGAGCAAACAAATGTGACGATTATGGCGAATGCGCTTTCGCGTAAATTCCTGAGTCAATGTGATAATGTTTCTAGTATATTCCAAATATAACGAGATATTTCTAGTTTGGCGTAGGAGCATTGTGGAAGCCACCAGAATTTTAAATTTGTATATAAATATTGGTGGAGGATCAATGCAGGAATCAGTTGTTATAAATAGTGAACAGTTTAAAGTTATTCGAAATATATATAAATTAGAACAGTATTGTTTAAAATAAATAAGTATTTAAATAAATTATCACATTATTTTTGGGTCTAATAAAAATTTAAACATAGGTCATCAAAGATAAAAATACATAATCTTAAAGGATCATCAAAAATTATTAATGGTAAAACTTCAAACAATAATTAGATTCTTAAACAAATGTCTTGTGTTTGTTTTGCAAAAGACGTTTTTGCCTTCTTCTGTTGCCTTAGCCACTTTTCTTTTAGGAGTTTCAAGGAGAATTTCACTATGGAAACCAAGAGATTAATTAAACATTACTAACTTAATGAGTTACTTGAATATGAAATAGTAAAATAGGAATTATTGAATATTAATAATCTGTGAATTAATTAAAGAATTATTCCAGTTGAAAAGTATCCCAAATTATAAATCGCTATATAAAATTTTATTCGTCACTTAAAATCATTTAAAATCATTTAATTATTTCCACAAAAAAAATAACCTATGGTTGCCAGAAATTTAAATTACATTAAACTAAATCCCTAAAGGAGGGCAAAAAAATTATTCACTGATGTGGTGGATCTCAACAATAAATTAACAACCTAAATCTCATATGCCAAATATTGTAGGTTATATCAAAAATTTTAATTACCTTTTAATTCTTGGTGATCCTGTTGGTAATAAAATATAAATTCTTGATGGTTCAGAAGGTGGAAAAAATGATAATATTCAGTTTCTATATGCACATTAAATTATAAAATTAAAAATTTACTTAGGTAGGAACTATTAGTGTAAAAACCAACCATTAAAAAAAAACTTTCAAGTTTCTCTGCTTCAAGTCAGAATCTTTAGTAAGCAAAATCAAAGCTCACTTACCTAGTGCATGGAATAAAAACCAGACTGAATTTTTAAACTAAAAATAATTCCAAACTCAAATGTGACCAACAAATAAAATACATTTTATGAAGCTCCATTTTCATTAAGTAAATAAAATAAAAAAACATTAGAATTCTTATCATAATTCCCTTAATTCCCAATCTATTTATAAAACCATATTAGAAATTGATAGAAGTAAAATTATCACATTTGTTGGTTTATGTGTTTACACAATCATTATTTAGTAAGAAACACAACCCACCCACATAAACACTCATGGATGCGGTATGTAGTTGTAGTTAATACCGTAGAATAAGCATTAATTAAATTTATGATTTTCTTAAATAATTAATTACCTAAATTTACTATAAAGGTAACCAGTAACATTTATTTGAATATTAGATTATTCAAAAAAATTTTAAATAATTATATAAATATAATTTTTTAACAAATCAAAATAGGGTTAAAGCTTCTGTTAAAAATGATTTAAAGTCTAATTTCACTTCAAAAATATATAATTTGCATGGTGTATTAAATAGATTAATTGAGAATGTTATTCATATTCTATTTTTAAACTTAATATTACAGAGAAATGAATGCACTGGTAAACATATAAAATGTTTTTAATATGCACTGCGGTATATTCATAATAAAAAAAAATTATTAAAAATTTTAAGATAAAACAAAAGTTTGAATCCTTAAGATCAACGTCTACCTACAACTTTATTAATGGAAATTTATGACTTTAAAATTTAAATTTATTTAAATAAATGTGTTAAACTTATAATTGCAATAAAATCCTTGCAGAATTGCTGAAAATAATCAATTTGAACACTTTTGTTGTGTTTACTGGATACCGTTCTTTAAATACATCAAAGCTCCGTTTGCTCCATTGATATCGTTTGCTTGATGTCACGTGACGCATCATCAAAACAATATAGGTACAGTGCTTGTCGACTCATTTATTTTAAAGATTATAGAAAAAGGTTTGAACCTGTTGATTTTTAAACTCATTGGCCCAGACAGCACAAAAATTTAATATTTAATGCATGTTTTAATTGCATACTCCTATATTCCATGAATATGCCATATCCGCCATTTGTAATCTGTGGCCATGGCATATGATAGGAAGATTGCAGGAATATTAAAAGTCACCATGAAACATATGCCCACGATATATTTTTATCTGCCAAAATATATGTATGGCATTTTCTCTGGATTTACTGAAGATATCCATGTATGTCTATATTCATGGTATTTATAGAATATTCATGACATATTGAATTTTTTTTACTTCGGGCGTAAATATCTGAAAAAAAATTCAAATCAATCTGTAAATTTATTGTAAAAACCATTTAATGAATTCCACCACAATATATTGTTATATCCAAATGTTTGTAAGAGTGTATGTAACCAGCCTTTCTTTCTACTGATACTGAAAAATATTTTTTATATTTAAAAATATTTGTTTCGTCAGTTTAGGACACTATATTAACTCATTAGGTGAGTTCTATATATTTTTAATTTTTTGACACATTTTATTTAAATTTCCAAGCACATGCATGCATGTAATTGTCGTGCACTTTAAATAATGTATCTAGAGCTTACACATGGCTTACACCAACTTTTAATTTAAACAAAATTAAGTTCAATCTGTAATAAAAGGTCAAATATAGTAAATCATGAATGTTTTTTTGTACAAACAAAAAGTCCTAATTTTAATACAAATTATTTTTATTAACTAGCATTTTTAAAAGATTGACAAGTTAATTTCTTTTTAAGTTTGCCCATTTAAAAGAAAAAAAAAACGTTTTGCGCTATTGTGATTTGTGAATCATAAGTTTAGAAATTATACAGGGTGATTTAAAATTGAGTGCAAAGCTTATATGAGCGTATTTACCAGTCAAAAATAAGAAAAAAAAAATTATATAATCGTATGTCCTAACTTGCTTCATTTTCTAGATACAGGGTGTCAAAGTTTTTTAAAAAATCGGTTTTTTTACCAATTACTTAAAAACCTTTCGGCCGATTTAAATAAATTTGGTTGGCTTATTTGTCGTCATAAGGGCCTTCCTTTGGCGAGAATAAAATGAATTTATTAATTTCAGCAGCGTCTCAGGGGGCTACTTACTTGATACTTATAGGTAAAATTATGGTACAGCACTGCTTTTATGACAATTATAAAGACCCCTAAGAAACATCTGATTTAAAATGATGAAAATTGCTAGCCGGGAAAGTGTCACCCCCTTCCTTTCATATTTATCATGAAGGCACTACTTACTACTAAAAAAAGCTGGATACCTACCACAACAATCAAGATAATAATTTTTTCCTTGTTGGTGTAGATCCAACAATAAAAGAAGTAGTGTATAGAGAAAGTAAAAGTTGAAAAGTCTTTTGGTAGGTAGAGAGGGGGTAAACGTCAAACCACGTCGGGCGGCTCCGAGAATTTCACAGTAATGTTTACCTGCCAGTGTCGTTTCATAGAATAAGTAATTTTAAATTGTTATCGGCGGAACCGGACAATCGCATGTATTTATGGATTATAAATAATTATTAAACATGTATTATAATATTCAAATTATAATTTTATAAAATTTCAACAGCTATTCACAATTTATTAAACTATTTACTCGAAATTGTTATTAAAATCTATAAAATAATTTTGTACGCCAATGTATGGCGTCCACTTCGGTGAGATCCGGTGCCAACCTGTCAATTTATGTGTATAAAGTGGGAGAACTGGCAAAAGCATTTCCAACTTTTACTTCTGTTCTACATGTACTCATTTTGGCCAAAAAATGTATGCTTCTTAAGAAGGGTCAACATTTCGTCTACAATCCCGATGGTTACAGAAAGGATCTGGATCGTTTTTAATAGCAGACACGAAATTAGAACTGAAGACTATTTGCCTTCTAAAGTTCTCAATACTACTAAGTCATTCAGGGGTTTAGCGGGAGCTATGTCCATCTTTCATTGGAATGTTCAATGTTTACGAAACAAAATCTTAGAAATCGAAAGGTTTAATATAAAAAACATATCTATTAAGATAATCTGCATCACTGAGCACTGGTTAAACAATCATGAAAAAGATTGTTATAATTTAATGAATTATAGAATGGCTAGCAGTTTTTGTCGAAGCATGTATAAAAATGGAGGTTCATGTATATATGTGCATAAATCTCTAGAATTTATAGAGCTAACAAATATTCTCACCTCCTCAGTGGAGAGAGTGTGTGAATTTGCAGCTTGCTATGTAAAACAAAAGAATATTACAATAATCTCAATTTAAAGGTCTACTTTTTACCATAATTTGAGCCATTTAATGGACATATTGCTCAATGTTCTTGAGCTAACTTATAACTTCAAGAAATCTTCTAAAAATAAATTACTTATAACAGGAGATTTCAATGTAAATTTTTTAGATCCAAATGACCAAAATGCCTCTAATATTAAAAATCTTTTTTATGCTACAATCTGCATCAAGCAGTTCACCAAAATACTAGATACAATAAATATTTTTTTATAAATTTTGACATAACTGTATCTGTAATTGAAATGGGTGTCTCGGATCATAGGGGACAGCAAGTAGAAACTCAAGAAACCTCTGAAATAAAAACCAACTTAACTTGTATTAGAAATTATTATTCACACAACAATATTGAACTATTTAAATTCTGAAAAATGGCTAGAAGTTTATGATGCATATTTG
Source organism: Psylliodes chrysocephalus (assembly GCA_927349885.1). Lineage (NCBI taxonomy): Eukaryota > Metazoa > Arthropoda > Insecta > Coleoptera > Chrysomelidae > Psylliodes > Psylliodes chrysocephalus. The sequence goes on from OV651828.1 coordinate 5,104,874, forward strand.
GCGAAAGATAAATATAATGCTTTTATTACAATCTTCGGTTTATATTACAATACATGTTTTAAATCCAAACCTCAAATGCAGAATAAAAGGAAAGGCTCTTATTGGATTTCTCCCACAATTACTGAGGCAAAAAATGGACTGCTGTTTTTGCATGAATGGCAAAAACAGCATCCTAGTACTCAAAATTTTCAATTATATAAAGATTATAAATTAACATATTTAAAAATTTTGGGAGCAGTGAAACATGATTTTTGCAATAATTATATATTAAATTCTGATAATAAGGCAAAGGCTTTGTGGAATATTATTAACAAAGAAATTGGTCGAAATAAAACTAATACAAAGCCAGAAAATTTAACTCCTGAAGATCTTAATAATTTTTTTATTAATAATGCGGAAAACATAATTCAGAATCTAGAGAAACTAGATATACCTGCTACTTCCTTTATAAATATACCACAATTAAAAAATTCAATGTTTTTTCAGCCAATTACCCAAACCGATATAGAATCAATTGTAAAAGATTAAAAAAATAAAAAAACAGACGATATTGATGGATTTAATGTATTTATAATGAAAAAATGTATTTCTTTTTTGTCTAAACTATAATTATAAATGAAGGAATATTTCCAGCATGAAAATTGCTAAGGTCTGTCCTTCCATTTAAAAAAGGAGACCCTTCTCAGCCTTGCAACTTCAGACAAATTGCTGTAATTCCCATGTTCTCCAAAATCTTGGAAAAAATTATGTATAATAATCTAATAGCATATTGAAATTTTCCCAACATACTCACGCCATTCCAGTATGGTTTTAGAAGGGAGCGATCTACAATAGATCCAGTATTATCTCTAGTACATATAGAAAATTGTTTTGAAAAAGCTGAAAATTGCAAAAGTTCATTGATGCATATCAGGAGAGGTGTCCCTCAGGGCTCAATTTTAGGTCCATTGCTCTTTTTGATATACGATCTTTCTGACCATATGCATTTTGAAAACCTTATTACAAGTATATTTGCTGATGATACTTCTTTTTGCATTAATACTTAAAGAGGAACAGATCATGATCAAGTTTACTCTGATGTCATGATTCAGGCAAAGAGGTGGTTTTCTGTAAACGACCTGTTTTTAAATGACACAAGAACTATCTCCCAATTATTTACAGTAAATAGTGAACAAGTTAATAACAATTCTGTTAAAACACTTGGCATTCAAATTGATTCACATCTCAGATGGACTGATCATATTGAAGCACTTTGTTCCAAATTATCACGAGCAGTTTTTGCTATCAGGAAAATACGCCAAATAAGTGGTCAAGATGCAGCAATTACTGCTTACTGTATTTCATAGTCATTTGACATACGGGACAATATGTTGGGGCAATGCTGCTGACACACATATCTCAAGAGTCTTTATTTTGCAAAAATCAGCCATAAGAGCCATAACACGTGCTTCTTGGCTAACCAGTTGTAGACCAGTATTCCCAGAACTTGGAATTATGACACTCTATGCAGTAATAATCTATCAAAATCTTCTATTCGTAAGAAATAATATTAACACATTTTTTCCCACTCAGATATCCATAACTATAATAAAAGGCACAAAGATAACTTAGTCCCTATCCAGTATAGACTGGAAAGGACAAAGAAATATTATATTGAGCTATACAATATACTACCACTTAATTTTAGAAATCAGCCTATAGATAAATTTAAACATGCATTAAAACAAATGTTATCTAATAATTGCATATATAGCTTAGAGGAATTTAAATCAATACAGATGGAGGATGGAGGCTGTCACTGTGGCCTCTGAGTGATTCAGTGAACTATGTTGTAAATGTTTTGTAAATTTCAATTTTATATTTTTATATTATTATATTTACGTAAATTTTATTATATACAGGGTGTCCCAAATTGTTTTACCCAGGCTATAACTTCTAAACCATGCAAGATAATCGAACCGGACAAAAGTCATCCATTATAATTGGCGGTGTACTTTGAAACAAATAAAAATTTGACGACCCACCCTCAAACACTACCTCCCTGGAACAACCCCCTCAAAAATTATTAACGACACACTAATTTTTTTTCTGCACATTTTTGTATTCGTTAATTTTCTCTGTACAACTGTTTTTAAAATTTTGAAATTGACTACAAAAATAAGCAGAAAATAATTTTTGAGGGGGTTTTTTCAAGGGGGTAGTTTTTGATGGTGGGTCATCAAATTTTTATTTGTTTCAAATTACACCGCCAATTATAATGGATGACTTTTGTCCGGTTCGATTATCTTGCATGGCTTAGAAGTTACAGCATGGGTAAAACAATTTGGGACACCCTGTATATATTTAGTTTTAATTGTAATTTGACGAGTCATAAAATGTAATATTTTCTCAGGTAAATAAAGATATTGTATTATATTGTACATTATCACTTATCACAAATATGAACTCCGGGAATGTCGTAGACAATAATAAAAACTTTCGTGTTCTTCAATATCTACAACCAACTGAAATAATTTTAACTCTCATGCATGTCTTCTATTTAGGAAACTTTTACTTAATTGAAAATATTTATGAACATATTTTCTTTCGTAACAGAGGTGGAGAAATTTCTCAAGCCGTGACTTGAGTGTCGACTTCGTCCTAGCCTACGATGACCAAGGTAAAGATTCCGATATACAGAAACGAGTCATATTCGAGCACAGTTTGGAAACTACCGGTCTGATACTGGAGAGAGAAGAAAATCAACGGATACATTTCGTGAAAATTCATGTCCCAAGAGAAGTGTGTAGCAGATACGCCGAGGTTCTTAAATTGAGGTTACCAATTAGAGATGTAAGTATAATTTTTGTTAAAACAGATTGTTATATGGTGTCTATATGATACAACTGTAATAAACTTGGCCGAGGGTTGATAATAAAGTCACACAGATTAAATATCCACTCAGGATTATTTAAATAAATCAGGATTTACTTTAGAATTAGTTTTATAGAATTAGCAACACAGTGGGCTTCACACAGAACAATTAATAATAAAAAAATGTCAACTGTCATATATCATTGTACAGTACCAACTTAAAATATTAAATATTAGTTAGGTATTTTATATATATATATATATATATATATATATATTTTATATATTTTATAACTTTATTTTATTTTTTAAAATCGTTTTCCATTTCTTTCTTTGTTAGGTTGATCTTCCTATCTTATTACTGTTCTGAACATGTTGAACTGTGACATTTCTTTCACAACATTTAAATTTCATTAAGCTCATTTCGTGCTTTCTCTAAAAAATAACTATTTTTATCTTGAGGTCATAAGTAGATATCTATTTATAAAATTTCTTCAAAGCTATTATGAATCAATAATAATGAAAGAAAAATAGCTCAGAAATTGTGTCATACAAAATTGTGCGACTGGTGTTGAATTATATCTAGAGGAAAACAGTAAACAGAAAATTATTTTGAACACTGCAGGTTTGATTTTGCTAAGAAACACATCATTCTTGGATAGGTTTCATCCATATTAAGACTATTCAGCAAGAAATAGACATCCTTACCTTCAATCCCTAATAGAAACTGAAGTAGGTGAAATTCACTAGTATTTTTAAATGTATTTCTCTCTCTAATCTAATAATACTATTTTAGTATACCTAAGTATATTTCAACATTTAAATAAATAACAATTGAACAAGTTTAAACTTGTTACTGCTTGCTACGTTTTCTATATTTACAAAATTTCAGCTGAGATCTAGGATTTTTATTTGTACAGATATAAAAAGGCAATATATTTAAGTTACACATATTTATAACCAACATAATTTATTTACAATATTAATTTGATGCCTTCTATCATTATAGAAAATAGAAGATTCGGGGAAAGTAAGTTTTTAACAGTGACTTTGATTGATTTTTGTGTGTATTTTGCATTTACAGCACTATTTATTATATCAAACACCAATTTAATTTTAATTATTAGAGGTTACTGTATAATTAGCTTAATTGTAAATAATCAAACTACAAGAGTTTACTTTTGCTTTGTTATATAATTAATTTACTTATTATTATTTTTAACGAAATACTCGTGTTTTTTTTTATCTTGATGTGTATTTGATAAAATAATTACTTACATAGTTTGAATCACTAAAATATTTTAAATATATTAAATTCACATTTTTATTTCATTGGAAAATATTAAAACGCTTGTTTTTTTCCTTCTCATAGCTTCATTGTGTGATTAAAGGATGGTCATAGATGGAGCTCTAAGTCATTCATGTCAACCACTATAATACCCATAAATTATAAACATTTATTAATACTACATCTTCCTCAAAAATTCTGTTCTACATTTCTAGAACCACTCGAGTTCTGTCTATTATATTATGTTCTCTCTGTAGGAAAAAAAGTAAAACTATCAGATTTTAAATATTTGCCAAAATGACTTCAACTGTTCCCAGACTAATTTGACCGTGCTATATCTTCTAGTTCTGCACTGTTAAATAATATATTTGAGGAGGACATGGCATTTATATTATTTCCAGTGTTCTTCAGTAAGGTTATAAAAAAACATTCCCAAATTAAATACTCATAGGTAAAATTTTACATAACATTAGATTTTTACCACATTTTAAAGTCATTAATGGTATTCACAAATTTTTATCGAAATATAACATAAATAATGAAAATTGCAGTGTCGTACATATTCATTGAAAATAGGTATGCATAAAAATATCGAATTTTATTTAAAATACAGGGTGAATCAAACTTAAGGGCTGGATATAACTTCAAAAACAATTTTAAAAAACTATTAATAATGGAGGCCAGAAAATGTTTTGTTTCGAATATACAGAGTGTTAAAGTTGGAACTTTGAAGAGGCTTCTTCTTTTTAATTTTCGAAACGTCAGGTGATAAGAAAGTGAAATTTTGTGGAGTTTATAAGTTTTTTATGCCCAATGTAATAAACAAGTGTAAAATTTTTAATTTTACTCAGACTCGCATCAATTAGGGGTGGGTAAAGGAAAATATTGCCCCAACTATTGGGTAAGACACTGTTTACTATCTTTGACTCAAAAGTATTAAATTTGAGTATTTTTTACTTATTCTTGTCTTAAGACAATGACATCTGTTTTGATGTAAAAGCATCCTTGCAACTACATATTTACATCTTCAGTTACAATTTAAAGTAACTTAACTACTCGATGTTAGATGGCGCCACAATCAAATATCTGTAAACATACAGTACTCAACTTAATAGGATATTTTATTATACAGGGATTTCATTTCAAAACTAGCTACCCAAAATAACTTTTAAAATATCTTTAAAACAAAAAAACGAAAAAATAAAAAGTTAAGTTAGGATTTTTTTAAATATTTAACACCCTTAACCCCCCATTTTTATTCAGTTTTTTTTTCAGACTCACTAGGCTCTATCTCCTCATAGAACATGTTTTTATTAAAAATTTCATGTTGATATCACTTTTCGTTTTTGTTTTATGATTTTTTTATTTTAACCCCATCTTAAACCCCCAATTTTTATAAAAATTTACGAAATGACGAAATTTTCGCCCATATTATTGTGACACAGTTGAACTATTAGAGACATCACTGAAGCTCACAGGTATCCGAAAATTTATATTTGTTTAGCTTCAAGCGCATTTTTATGAAAGAATTAAAGACATTGAGGAAACTTTCTCTTCGACATTTATGAAATTTACAGTTGCCGAAAAGCTGAAATTATCAACTGTGTTATAAAGACCAAATTAAAACGCCTAAAAACAGAAAACTCCAGGTACTAAGACATTTTAGTGGCAAAATTGCTTATCACTTCAAGTTAAAAATTTGAAGACACTTCCAGACCAGTTCAAACACATTTTCGTTCACTTCCTAGATATTTCTGAAGCTTACAGGTTGATAAAATAGAAATTTCCAGCTTCTAAGACTTATTACCGATAAAATTGTTTATCACTGCAAATTGCAAATTTGAAATCATTTCCAGACTAGGCAAATGGTTGTATAAGAACAAACATACTTTTTTGTTCACATCCTAGACATTTCTGAAGCTTACAGGTTGCTAAAAACGGAAATTTACAGCTTCCAAGACATTTTACTGGAACGATTTCTTATTATTGCAAATTACAAATTTGAAAATACTCTTAGAAGAGGTAAAGAGACATAATAAATATTATATAGGCCTATTTGAAGCTAGAAAATTAATAAAAACTGCAATGTACCAGCTTCTGTGAGACTTTGAAGACCTTTCTAGTACAGATAAAAAGTGGCAATAAATAGAAAACTTCTAGACATTTTTAAAGCTTGTAAACACCTAAAAAGTGTAACCTAGAAACTAGTAGAATTGTGTGTCCTAATACAAAGAGGTGGGATACTTAAATCCGTCCCCTGATGGTCCTAAAAACAATTTCAAACCTTTCTAATTCTCCATGACCAACAACAGTATATCCTCCATAACGGTATGCTTATGATTGGGATAAAAAAAGTACTTAAGTATATTATAAAGACCCATGACTTGCGCAATTAGAACAAAGAAACCGAACACTACGTTAAAGAGCATTTGCTATGACCCGTAAACCTTTGGAGCCTTATGAATCATCTTGGGCACGTTGGCTTTGATGATGTGAAACAGGGCGTTAAGTCTGTTCAAATTACTCTAACAGTGCAAAAGATATAGCCTAGTCAAATTAGTCTTGAGTTTCTGTAAACAAACAATTTTATTTACTTAGAATTGTAAGCAAGCCTGCGCAAACACCTATAAACAGCGGAAGAACTATCTAAAAATTTGACACAATTTGTGGCATTATCCTATATTTTTTACTGAATTAAGTATTATCTATGACCACGCTTGTTTATGAATTAAAGCAAATTTAATTATACATATTTTTATAGATACACCTAAGCTTAACAAAACTGATAGTTATTTTGCATCAATATGATTCCGAATCTAATTGTATCATATTTTTTTCAGGAAGAACAATGTCCCATAACCAAGGAGAACATTGTATCACAAACAGCAAATAAAGTCTTGAAACGATTTAATGTGTTATTAGACCCCAAAAAGTTTCCTGAACAGAAAAACCTTTTAACGGCGGAATTTAGCAAGGATAAAAATTATTTGTAAGTAAAATATGTTTGTTAGGATTATTTTATCGAATTCTTGGAGTTCTCTTATGACGTTTGGAAGTTTTTCAGCTGTTGTATTTTGATGTCTTGATTAAATATTTACTCTTTATAGTTATATAGTCGTGAAAAGTATGTAAAATGAGAATTTTAATGCTAACTACAAGCCAAGTAATTATCTCCTTGGTCTGATATTGTCGCTGTGATGCCTGATAGTCGAGTTGATTTTAAAATTTTCTGTCAGTTTCAGAGTAACGCCAAGCTTTGCTTGCTAGTCGTCTACCTACTTCTGTCGACTATAGTTTATTCTTTCTATATACTTTTATTGATTATATTTATCTTACATTTGTTATGCAATGTTAAGCAATAGCTTAAGTGATATAATATCTTTCGATTGTTATATGTGAAATATCAAAATCTGTTTTGACAAAATATTGTGTATTCTATTCTGGAAATAATTTATCTGTACCTATATTTATGGTCATTTATAAGTTAAGAGGTAAATCAAAATTGTTTATAATATACAATACATTAACTGACGCATCAAGCAAAATAAAGACGATATGCTTAACTATATTTGGCCGTGAGAAGCATAAAGAGAGTAATTGGTTTAACCACGCCCTATGGGATATTGCGACCCGCACTTTGTGACGTAGTATTCTATTTATGTCTATTCAATAGCATTGTATTTCTATTCCGTTCTTCTAGAGTCAGGATTGAAAAGTTAACGTATTGTATATTAAAAGTATAAATGTATTTTGTAGCTTATTTAAATGTTTTGAATTTATAATTGATTTTTTTGCAGATTTAATATTGATGATCCAGATTTCTTCAATATATCTGTTAAAATAACTGTTATTTCATACATATTAGAGAGAGAAAAATTCGGAGAAGAAGATCAAGATAAGGGTATCAAAAGACTGATTACGGAAGGTATATACAAAGCTGCGTATCCTTTGCATGATGTAAGTATAACAGATAAAATACTGGGAATGGTGTAAACACTAAACATGGGTTGAATAATGAGAAAAGTATCAATATGAGTGTGAAAAAATTAAGAGGCTGGCATTTTCGGATTTACAAAGCCATCACCATAACCTTACTATATTAAATATTTCCAAAAAAATAAAAAGATGAAACGGTTAGACAAGCGCTGTTAACGTTGGTGTTAATTATAAAAATTTGATGTGTCAAGTTATTACAGGATTTTTCCAGTTATTTTATACATACATTTTTAATCGAAACATTTTTTTAAATATATTAATTTCCAACGAAAATACACTTTTTCTTAAATTTTTCCATTACGGTCCATTTTAGAGAAATCATGTAGACAACAAAAATTATAGAAAATTATATCTTAAACAAGTTTTATTTAAGCAATTTTCTTAAAAATTAAAATATTGCACGTTTAAAAAATACAAAACTCGTCAATGCCTGAAAATCATTGTATGAAACCAAAAAATATTATATTTTGAAAATAGTAAACGAACCTTATCATCCCAGGATCGCCTCGATAAATCTAAATTTGTCTTGTTAACCACCAAGTTCAGAAGAGAAATAAATGTCAATCGAAAAAATGTCTCTCGACTGACAGACACAGAATTATCAACCTAGGAAAAAGGTGAGGCAATAGAGGTGTCTAAAAAATAACGGTATGAAAGACATCCCTCGGAGTGTTGCCCGCCGATATCCACAGTAATCAAAGGTCACTGCAGGAAAAGATTTTATATGGGTTGTAATAGACTTTCATGTATGGTTCGAATTATCTTCAGAATAGATTAGAGATTCTACTCGAGCTAAGTACCTCACCTGATGAGCCCCAATTAAGGCGAAACCGTTCGTGGAATGTTAACTCCCTAAATGCCAAATCAAAGTCAGTCAGATAAAGTCAGTCGCGAACATGTTTTATAACACTGTAACCCAACGTCCTGTGGAGCAAATAGCCCTGCCCAGACAACACACATAGTCCAATGGACGTCCACTTTAGATCCATTTGAGGGCCAGAACATCCATATCCGTATTCGGACATTTATGATCATTAATTTGACAGCTGCATGTTGATGTCCAGAGGACGTCTGTTTTTGGACTTAATTTGAAGTTTAGTATTATTTTAACGTCCATCTTAGGTCATTATTTATTTAGCCCACCAGATAATACCCATCTATAAATATTTTTATATTTTTAATAGAATTGGTCGTTAAAAATCGACAAATTAAATCTATTACATTTCATTCTATCAGCGGAAGTTTGAAATCTTGTAACCGTATCTAGTAAGAATTTTTCATTTGGCTCCTTGGTCTAGGTCGCCTAGCACTTGAATGCCCAGAAAGACAATGAACGTGTCGTGAGTTCGATACCTGCTCCGGTCAAGTGATTTGCGGTTAGTGGGTTGCTAAAATAATAAATAAATTATTAATATTATATAACTAAAGAAAATACATAAAACTTTAAATTAATACATTTAAAGTAATCAATGACTGTCACTTGAAAGTGATTGAAATTTTGTATGCTAGCTTTTCTTATGCCGTGATAGTCGGTGTACAAAATCACCATGATCTAAATCACGATAAGTCAACGAAAATGACTGCTTGCTACGAACGGCCTATGAATCTTTGCAGGTAGTTTTTGAGTTTTATTGTTTTATGTTCTGAAGTTGTTGCAGATATTTAAATATTTTTACGTACGATCAAGGTCTGTGGTACGATCTCACTCATGCAATCTTACATCGTACAGACAGTTAAAAAATCGTATAAATACAATTTAAATCGTACGGTTGGTAACACTGAGACAGACAGTAGCAGTGCACAGCAGTGGACAGTTTGTAAATATAAATGTCAGTTAGTTTTATGTATATGGAAGAATCCTGAATTTAAATTTAAAATTTTGAGTTCATGATTGTATTATCCTCTAGATGAACTAAGCGAAATAGTTGTGGCTATTTTTGTGTGAAATTTGATGACAATAATTATTGAAGAAAATGTGTACTATTTACTTTGTTTACTTTTGTTAAAATTATTTTTATTATTAATTTATTATTAGTTAACTTTGGTAAAAAAAAAAAGATGTCAGTGTGATTTTTGATTTAGTCAAAAATAAAAAAGTCTTGTCAAGTTGAATTTAATTTTCTTTGGGTTATTTTCTGATTTGGGGCCTGTATACAGAAAGTATCTGATCACCGGTTAGGTGAGAGGAGAATTTATTACATTTGGCGACCGTGACAGGACTCCCAAAAACGACCAAAGACTGAATAGTAGATCCACTCAGACAGAAAGGGAGAAAACCGAAAAATCATTGGAATTGCAACGCAAGTCATTTGAACGAGCCTATGATACAGTTACTGAGTTAATTAGAGAGTCAAGTATTAACGTCATAGAAGTTCGAAGTAGTATGGCTCTTTTAGAAAATAAATTTAATATAATTTGTGACCTCGATAAACAACTTGTAGAACACCTCTTAAACTCCGATAAAGATACAGATTCCATTGATTCTGAAATAGCATTAGCTGATACCTACATTACCAAATTTCATAGTTTAAAGCCTGAAAGTAGAAAGCTTGCTATATAAAGACGACAACAGAAGTGTTCAATCTGAATTTTCTAACAGTCATTGTAAACATAAAATGAAATTACCCAAGATTGAAATGAAGAAATTTGGAGGTGATATTAAAGATTGGCTTCATTTTTGGGGTCAATTTCAACGAATCGACAGCGACTCAGAAATGGCAAATGAAGATTAAATTTTATTATTTGATACAATCTACAATCCCCGATTCTAAAGCCCGACAGATAGTCGAAAGTTTTCCACCAACCGCAGCCAATTATCATAAAGCTTTAGAAACTCTTAGAAGTAGATTTGGTAGAAAAGATCTCCTTGTTGAATATTATGTGAGAGAGTTGCTGAAACTTGTTCTAAATAATTTAAATAGTAAAAAGAAATTAAGTTATTTGTTTGATAAGATAGAATGTCAGCTTAGATCATTAGAAACGTTGGATGTAAATACAGAAACTTGTTCAGCAATGTTATATCCTTTAGTTGAATCATGCCTCCCAAATGATCTTCTTAAAGTCTGGCAAAGAAGCAGTTATTATAACGAAGAGCTCTCACTTAAAGATCGATTAGAAAATTTAATGTCATTTCTTAAAAAAGAGGTCAATAACGAAGTGAAATACAATATGGTTATTACTGGTTTTGAACTTAACAAGAAAAAAGACACGTCTACGGATAAAAATATGTTACCTTCTGCTAGTGCCTTAGTTCACCTAAACGAGAAGTGTTGCATTTTTTGTGAAAAATCTCATTTAAATGAAGATTGCCCAAATGCTATCAAATTACCATATGATGATCGAAAGCAGAAAGTTATGAGTAAAGGTTGTTGTCTCAGATGTTTGAAATTCGGACATATATCTAAGAAATGCCAAGTTCGAGTAAAGTGTTCCAAATGTAACGGTAGACACAGTCACATTATATCCCAGAAAGACTCCGATACAACACAAAAATCTGCGCCGGTTCCAATAGAAAATTCACTTTCCAATAGCACCTATACTCATGTTTTTCTACAAACTTTAAAGGTTAAATTAATTGGAGACAATAAAAATCGAAATGCTAGACTAATATTCGATACAGGATCCCAAAGGTCTTATATTAGTAAATGCGCTATTGCAGAAATGCAATATAGTCCTTTAAGGATAGAGCAGATGGTTCACTCGTTGTTTGGCGGAACAATAACCGAAACAGTATCTCATACATGCTTCAGAATTCGTGTAAGCAGTTTTAATGACAAATACGTCTGTAATTTTGAAGCACTAGATCAACAGATAATTTGTAATAATATTCCTTGTATCAAAAATGGACCTTGGATCGATGAACTTCGCTCATTTGGAGTAGATCTGTCAGATAGTGAAGATGGGCCAATAGATATTTTAGTTGGTGCAGATATTTGGGGCAAATTATTTACTGGAAAAAAACATGAACTCAGCTGCGGATAACTCAGCTGCGGATTAGTTGCTTATGAGACCATGCTTGGATGGACTTTATCTGGAAAGATTTTGTTTGCAGCTAATGCAGATTGTTCGAGTACTAGTACTGCTTTAATAACCTCGCTAGTTTGCAACAATCATAATGTAACTGATCTTTGGAGTCTTGACATATTAGGCATTACTGATCCTGCTGAGATTAAATCCAGAAAAGAAATAGAAGAAGCGGTGAAAAGCAATTTCTTAAAACAGTTTATATCCAGACTGATGGAAGATATGAGGTTTCTATGCCATGGATAGAGGGCCATCCTCCATTACAGAGTACTCAAATTTAGCATTAAAACGTCTCGAAAGTCTTATGAAAAAACTTAAAAATGATGGGTACTATGATGACTATAATCAGTTGCGGTTATGTAAAAAAAGTAGGGATGTGGTCTCAATGAAATATGTAATCCAGGAATGGACGTTTTTTGAATGTCCAGTATTGAACGTCCAAATATAATCCAGAATTGGACGTCCTATGAACGGTCAAAAGTATGTCATTTGTATACTTCACTGGACGTTCATTTGACGTCGAAAGTCCAGAAAAAACTCATCTTTGGACGTCCAGATATCCAAAATTGTTTATCGAGTGGGACGTCCAATGGACCTATTTGTGCTGTCTGGGTGGAAGTAGTTGTTTGTTGTAAAGCGGTATAATCGGTAATTCCTTCTATTTTAATTTTTTTATTCCATGATTTATTTGACTGATTTCTTGTTCCAGGGTGATCTCCATGACAGAACCTCAAAGCGGAAACTCCTTTTAGATGAATGGGCATCAGTGTCAAAATGCATTAAATATCAACCAATAGACGAAATTAAAGATATTTCGGCGTAAAATTGGCCCTCTACTTCACCTGGCTGGGATTCTATACTCATATGTTGATTCCGGCTTCGATAGTCG